>JAHQCQ010044734.1:0-25455 GCA_023539305.1 Ilex asprella | reverse complement strand
TGTCATATAATCGAATAATCCAAGAAAATATGCAAGAGATCATAATCTATATTATTTTGTGGTACAATATTCAACACTAAAGTTTTGAAATCAAAGACAAAGAATGAATTAGGAGGAAACCCCCTTTTTCTTGAAACTAGGGTTTTTGAAGGTAAAATAGAACCTCGGTTGGTTACCCACCTTTCATATTATTCCAAACATAGCATTTATTACAACTATAATTAGATTCATGTATTACATATCATATATAGGTGAGAGAGAGTGAAAGACATACATATATATATATACAAGCCCAAGTCTCAATGTGAGAGAATGAGAGAAAATCCATTACCTTGAATCCAAGAGTTTTAAGCTAACCCAAGCTCCAAAGATCTCCTTCTTGTCTTCTCTTAGGGTTCCAAGAGGTGTGGGTAAAGGTGTAGTAAAAGTGTAGAAGAAGAGAGGAGAAGAATGGTTTTCTTGAGAAATTTCGGTTTTGATTTCTATGGGGTGTAATTCTATCTTGATCTATGTGTTTTGATCTTCCTCTCTTTCTCTCCCAAGCTATCTAGGGTTTAGAATGGTGTATGGACGACTAAGGAGGCGGCCTAAAGTATTTATAGGCCCAAAAATCGGACCAAGATCGTGATATTAAACATTCAGATTTTTATTGGGTGTACCGGTACTGGGTACCGGTACTAAAAACCTTCTGGAATCGAGGTACCGGTACTCGGTACCGGTACCATATGGTATCGGTACCCGGTACCGGTACTATACAGCAGACAGATTTTTCCTCCAACTTTCAAGGCCGTTTTGACCTATTTTGAGGTCGAATTGGAAAATTTTCATGAGATACACTTTTGTAGCTATAGATGTATACTATCTACTGTCAAAATTTTAGATCAATTGGATATAAGGATAAAAAGTTATGGCTAAAATACTAAGAGGTGTCCAAAATATTTTATACCCGAAATTTACATAATTTGTGTTTTTATTCCGGAGTACTTCCAAGCTTTCAATGCACCTCATATTACCCCTCCCAAGGTTATTCGACCTTCCGGATTCAATGGAAACATAATTTTGACCTAAAAACATTTAGAAACTTATCTAATAACTATTCTCAATCTCAAACGCCTTTGAAACTTAAACTTCCCAAATCCATGTGTCTCCCAATTATTCATTTCTAATGTTTTAACCTATGTGATTCATTCTTACATCATTATACATATCCTCATTTTCAAAAAAATTATCTATCATATAATTATATACATATATAAAAAAAATGCGGGGTGTTACAGTCCTCCCTTCCAAAAACTTGCGCTGGAGTTCTCCTCAAGCTAGGTGATGTGATCTCCATCCATAGGCTGTCAAGAGGGATGGGCTAGATAAGATAGTGTAGAGCATCCTGCACACCCAGCAACCCCATCTTCTCTCTCTTCATTAATCACCTAGGACTCCAAAAGTCCAAAAAGAGGTGTGAAAGGGATGAACAGTATTGTGGGCATGCCAGAGGAGTGGGGAGACATGTTGGTGGGACCCTCAAGGCATCAGAACATGACTCAAGAATTTAGAGAAGAATCAGCAAAGTGTACCAGTACGCGTACCGGTACCCCTACCTCTAGTACCAATATGCTTAGGCTGGTTTTATGATTTTTTGATTTCTTCCTTTCCTGGGCTATTCTCAAGCCATTCTTTCATCTTCATCTTCCTCAAACGATTTGAAAAGAATTTAAGACGCATCATTTGGTACCTTTCATCTGTATACACCACAATTCTTCATTAATAGCTCAATTAGCATAAGTCCACACATTTAATCCCCAAAAGCAAGTGGAAAAGGAATGAATTAGCACATGAAATATGCAATGTTTTGGGAATTATTCACACATTTTTGCAATCAATTTTTTTTTATAATTTTCAAAATATTCTTTATGACTAGAAAACATTAAAGAACCGAATATTGAATCTTAAAAATTTTCAAAACAAAAAATGGATAAAAAATTAGCTTAGGTGTCTTAGGCACATTCCCAATGGATGTACATTTCTTGATAATGACAAAACTTAGATTGATAAGAAAGTTATGCAAAGCCTTTATGTTGAAAAAGTTCATATGCAAAATACCACCAAGCAAGATGACTTGGTGGTTGTGAGAGGTGTAGTCGACAGATTCACATGAGAGAATTTAATTAGTGTTCTCAACCAATCTCAGGTCATGCACTTCATCATCTCGATTGGATTTTGTACAGGCAGAGTAAGGATTTTCCTGAGATGCCATCTTATTCTAATCCAATGCTTACAAGATATGTACAACGTGAGATTGGTCAATTCACTGATTCCTCGAGTTTAAAAGAGTCAGATTAAGAATCGAATTGAAAGTTGCCCTTTTGTCACAATCAATGATGTAATTTTTCAAGAAGTAGAAATCTTTAAGATTGTATGGGATTTGTGCTCTTTTAATTTGAGTATGCTTTTTAATTTTTAATTTTTAATTTTTGTGTGTATTTTAAATTTGTATAAATAGGCATTTTAATTTTAATTTTATGCTTTTATAAAAATTACTATTTTATTTTGATTTATTTTTAGTTAATAGTGTTTAAATTTAGGAGTTTTAAATGTAAAAAGTTACTTTTGTAATATATTAACTGACTTTTAATTACAAGATTAAAGCAGTAGTAGAAAGGGAAATTAACAAGCCAAAGGAAGAGCCAAAGCCCAAAAACCAGTGGGATAGCACTATTCGGACGCCCCTACACCGTTTGGGCAGTAGTTGCCAGTATAAAAAACAAGTTTCGCCAAAACCAGAAAAGTTAGCTTCCCTCGCAACAGTTTTTTGAAAACCCATACCTTTAAACTCCTGCCAAACCTTATATCTTCAATAACCATCATCACTTCTCAAATTTATAGCCTGTCTAACATATACCCAAGGGATTTCAAGCAAATTGACCAATCAAAATCTTCCAAAACCCACTTTTCTTCAAGAATTTCTATGGGGCCAAAAAAGAATTCCATCGCTCAAAAATGAGAGTCTTCATCAAATCGTCCTAGGATAGGAGCACTTCCACAACCCCCAAAGATTCCAAAGCAGCAGATTCATCAAGAACCACTTTAGGTTCATCGTGAATATGATATCAATATGTTTGAAAATATTTA
Source organism: Ilex asprella (assembly GCA_023539305.1). NCBI lineage: Eukaryota > Viridiplantae > Streptophyta > Magnoliopsida > Aquifoliales > Aquifoliaceae > Ilex > Ilex asprella. The sequence continues at coordinate 22,329 of JAHQCQ010044734.1, read as the reverse complement.
TCAGAAACTTTGGTATGAACAACACTTTCAAACAAAAACTATTATTACTGAAATAGTTGTAACATCTTAGAATTTTGTCCATTTGAATGTTAGGCATAATTTTTAAAACCCGGGTAAATTTAAACTTTTTTGAAAAACTAGTAAAATGGTAATTTGCCACTATAATGCATACTTAAAATACATATTCTCTAGAGCTCATATGACACAACGTACTTCGCTATTGGACCAGCTTACTAAGTTGGCACACTTTTTAGCAATGCGGATGACCTTTATGCTGGAGAAATTCTGCAGGTTGTATATACGGGAGATTGTCCGTTTACATAGGGTGCCCGTATCTATAGTATCTGTAACGCCCCAAATACCAGGGGTCCTTAATTTAACGGAATTCGGGCAGAGTCTCTTTTGTACGGGGAGCTCTACCCAAAACACAACCTGTGCACTTTTACTACATTGACCATACTAGGTCCATTTATAAGTAGACATTACTATCTAAAATCATTTACATTATGAGAGCACTAAGATAACCCATAAATAAATGAGACATCATCCCTTATCCATAAATATTTACAACATTATCCCAAAAGAATATGCCATCTTTGGCCTTTACATTCCCAAACATAAACTATTATAGCGCAGTGAAAATTACAAAAGAAATCTAGACTACACAGTGTTTCAAAAGAATATCCTAGTCTAGAACAAAAGAAAACATCTCTAGATGTCCCACTCGAGATCCAAGTATCCCTCTAATGAAGCCTCTCCATGGCCCGGCTCATAAGCACCGAGCTTCTCCTCTGGCCCATAATCTGTAAAATGTTTAACTGTAGGGGGTGAGCACGAAGCTCTGTAGAAAATTCTCCCAAACTCCAGCAAGGTTTAGAAAAATATATAAAAACGGTCGGTCACATTTTGCAAATAATATATATAGCTTTTGAAGGAAAACTGTGACATGTCAATAGATCTCAAGTTTAAACAGTAGCAATAATTAAGTAAAAGAGTAAAACCCATTCTCCAATATATAACCATTTCAAAGAGAAAGCATTTCCAAGTTAATCATATCCACAATGAATGAAACCAATATACAAGTAATAAACCATTCCACCATAAATTGCTTCCCACAAGTTCTCACGGAATCTCATACTTCTCGAAATTCTTGTAGAAACTATTTCTGGTACAATAAACCATAACCAAAATGTATCTCAAGTCTGATGTAAGCCATCGCATGAATAAGCACATTAAAATATCCTGACCCGCACACACACAAATCCTCGTAAGGATATCAAACTTCGGGAAGAACGTCTACCGACTACATTGTCCCATACCAATGCACCGACAATAACGAATCCAACCCTAGCATAGTATATTAATCCTCATACACGGCATCCGTAAGCGATAGTAGTTTGGTCCTCGCAAGGCCCAACCCCACTACGAGTGGTAGGATAGTTCAAACCCACACGGAATGAGAAACGCGGCTACCCACTCTATGATATCCGGTCAACGGCCACCCATGGTCATTCAAACACCTCCAAGAGATACCATACTCCACAATTTCTCAAAACAACAAGCATATACCAAAATTCTCAATTTCACATGTGCATTACTATAGAATAATTGAAGAGAAAAATAAGCAAGAAATCATTTGTTGCACAATATCAAACACTAAGTTTTGAAAGTGAAAACCAAGGAAATACCAAGAGAAAAGTCAATTTTCCTTAAAAATCCATGTTTAAAGATGAAAAAGAAAGATATAATGGTTTCCAAACCATCACATGGTTCAAAACGTGACATTGATTGCAAGAATCTAAAGAATCAAAGATTTCCTAACACATATCCAAAATTTAGAGAAAGACACACACATATATATACATACCTAGCCTCAATGTAAGAGATTGAGAGAAAACCCCTACCTTCTTCCTTAGTTTGGTGTGAAGACCTTGTGGATTTGATCTACTTTGAGGTGAGAATCCCCTTCTTTCTTCCTCCCCAAAGCTCTCTAGGGTTAGAAATGGGTGAAATTGGGTGAAGGAGGCGACTTTGGTGTATTTAGAAGGCAAGAATTGGGGGGAAATCGCGACTGATCTGGGTAAATATATATGGTACCGTCCAGATGGGCTTTGGGCGTCCAGATGGTCCAAATTCTCTGTTTTCTTATGAAGAAACAATTTTCTGGGTAAGGAGTACCGTCCGGACGGAGCTTGGAGCGTCCGAACGGAGGTGATTTTCTGTCCCAACTTTAAGAGCAGTTTTCACCTATTTAAAAGTCGATTCAAGAAATTTTCGTGAAATACACTTTTGTAACCCTTGAAGTTTAGTTTCTACTGTTCAAAAATTAGCTCAATTGGAGTTCATATTAAAACGTTATAGCTAAAATACTAACATAGTGTCAAATCATTTCCTACCCGAATTCTTTCTAAAGTGTTCTTTCACTCCGGAATACCTCCAAACTTCTACAACATACCCTATTACCTCAACTAACATTTTATTTCTACTTGTACAATCTACGTAGTTCATGCATTCATCATCCATATATTAGCATTTAAAATAAAGATAAGAATGTGGGGGTTTACAGTATCGGATCAGGATCCCAAGTTTACTGCTCATTTTTGGGAGAATTTGCAGCAAGCAATGGGGTCATAGTTGATGATGAGCAAAGCTTTTCATCCCAGATAGATGGTCAGTCGGAGAGGGCCATCCAGACTTTAGAGGACATGCTACGGGCATGCGTCTTAGATCTCAAGGGCAGTTGGGAAGAGCACCTACCCTTAGTGGAGTTCGCCTACAACAATAGTTATCAGACGAGCATATAGATGGTACCTTACAAGGTACAATATGGGAGGCCTTGTTGCTCTCTGATTTGTTGGTCAGAGGTAGGAGAGAGATCCTCTACGGGTCTGGAATTGGTTAGAGACACCTCATAAAAGGTGGACTTGATAAGAAAATGTCTTCTCACGACTCAGAGCTGACAGAAGAGCTAAGCCGACAAACGGCAGCGACCTCTAGAGTTTGAGGTAGGAGATCATGTCTTCTTGAAGGTGATGACTAAAATAAAAGTGGTTAGGTTCGGCAAGCGTAAAAAGTTGGCGCTGAGGGACATCGAGCCCTTCAAAATACTTGAGAGTGTTGGTATATTTGCTCATTGATTGGTGTTACAGTCAAATCTATCGGGTGTTCACGCGGTGTTCCATGTCTCTGGATCCGACATATGTTGGGGAATGGGGTGAGTTGATTGTTGATGCGGATGGGACCTTCGAGGAGGGATCGGTACGTATCATGGATAGTCGGGATCAGATTTTGTGAGGCAAGACTGTGACGCTAGTAAAGGTGTTATAGCAGCATCGAGGAGTGAAGGAGGCAATGTGGGAGCGTGAGGACACTATACATACCAACTATCCATTCTTATTCGAGGATGCATGTATATTCTTATAGTTATTTAGTATTATATGACTATTGTGTATGCATGTGGTTGAATCTGCATGCGTGTGAATTTCGGGACGAAATTCTTTTCAGGGGGAATAATGTAAAACCCAGGTAAATTTGAACTTTTTCGAAAAAGGGTAAAATGGTAATTTGCCATTATAATACAGAATTAAAATACGTATTCCCTAGAGCTCGTATGACACAACAGACTTCCCCATTGGATTCGTATCGTAAAATCTAGTTACCCAGACTAATTTCATCAAATTTTGAGATAGTTAGATTTTATGCGTTTTACGTGACGACTATGTCGAACGAACTCACAAAGGTCCCCAAAAATAAAAATTATAAAATTTTCTTATAATTGACTTAAATTTCAAATAAAATTAATTTGAACTTAAACAGGGATGAAATAAATCGTTTTGTGACGAAAACGAACACAGACAAGTGATGGGCATGTGGCTCAATATGAGCCAAGTCTTTAAAATTATAAATAGGGTTAAAAATCAGATATTTCAGTAGAAATATATTTGCAATTCATCCCTTAAACGTGTGAGAGAAAGAGGGTGAAGAAGAGATAAGATCCAACTTTTCTTCCTTCGATTCACGGAGTTCTGTCAGTCGGAATCCATCTAGCCAAGAGTTAAAGTCGATCTCCTCGATGAGGACTATGCATCCATACCAAGAATGATGGATTTCATCGAAGATCCAAAGGGCAGATTTTGGGAAAATCAAGTTTTGGAGGTTGTGTTGGCGATCTTCAAGGTTCTACCTTTCGGTTTGCGCTTCAAGAGGTAGGATTCCCTTCTACCTTGGTTTATTTCTAACCTAGGGTATCCATATGGAATGGTTAGAGGTATAAAGTGATTTATGACTTACCTATAGTCATAGAAATAAGGAAATGGGTATAAAAATGGTTTAGACTAAATTCCTAGCTTGGAATTGATGTGTGGTAATTACTTGTGTAACCCCTGGGCAATTGGTTTATGTGGGTATGCTATGTGTTTATGTTGTGCCCTTGTGAATGAAATATGTTATGACATTCTTGAGGATGTTACAGTTAAAGTAAAGAGTTGATATATGTTGTTAATATATTAGCATCATGTGAAAAAATGGTAATTATATGCATTAGGTATAAATTGCCATGACATGTTAAAGTACTAGGAAAATCTCGTGCTTGAAGGCACAGTGTAACGTAAACCAACTGATTAATTTGGAGAAGTGAGGAGTGAAGATCTCTTATAATAGTAGTGGAGCAAAAATATGATATATGATGGACACATTTTAAGTATAATGATAAAAATAATGTAATATATTTTTATATCGAATTTGATACTTAAAAATTCATTAAACATGAAAGGAGTTTATTTGAAAAAAATTCATTTGATAACATTTATACATTAAGAATCAATTATATAATTTATTTGACACAAATAGAAGTAATATTCTATAATTTTTAATCTTGTTACAAATTTCACATTTTAGTCATTTTTTGCTATAAATTCCATAATTTTTTAACCAAATGAGATTTCAACAAATCATACTAATATTCTAAGGAATCAAGTTTAATTTTCTAATTTTAAGAGATTTGGTATGGACTTTTAGATTTTATTTTTTTGTTCTAATACCCAACTTGTTTGACTCAATTAATTTTTTTTTTCACCAATGCTATTGAGACATAATTTAGAGATTAGATTGATTGTGTTGGAGTCTGTTTTTAAGTATAATACATAAAACTCTTTTTTTAAAAAAAATCTTAAAGTGATGAAATTTTTTTAATTAAAATACTCTCATTGTGTCTTATACAAATTTAAAATGTTATACTATACAGATGATATTAATGATAAATTTGATCAATTTAATTATTATGTCATAAAAAATCTTGTGTTTCAAGATCAGTCGTAATCGTTGACCTATTGGAAGGAAAAATATTAAGAAAAAAAAATATAATTTCTTGATCATTGGATAAATGAATTTGAGACTGTAGGATGTGTTCCAAGATAAGTCATAATCGTTGATTTTTTAGGAAAAAATATTAAGGACAAAAATTATAATTTCTTGACCGATGAATGAATGAATTTAAGACTGTAGAATTGATTTATTGAAGCCGCCTTGTTTTATATTACAAACTGACTTAAAAATATATTAATTTATATACAAGTAATTAAAATCGAGTTAACTCTGATAGAAACTAAAAATTTAATTTATCAAAGAGAATATCACCAAAATATTTTATATCAAAAAATTATTTACAAATATCATTTATAAAGTATTTTTATTTTTTAATTAGTACAAGCTATTACAAAATTATTAATTTATGAGAATATATTAGTGTTGAGTTTTCTTATGTTTAAGACATGTTAGTTTGATATAATTAATTAAATAAATAAAATTAAAATTAATTATATTCAATATAAATGTGTTAAGCAGCGCCCTTATTTTTTTTAATGTAAAATTGATGAGTTTTTTTTAATCTAATTGTGTCTTATACAAATTCAAAATGTTACACTACATAGATGATATTAATGACAAATTTGATCAATTTAATTATTATGTTAGAGAAAATCATGTATTTCAAGATTAACAATAATTGTTGACCTGTTGGGAGGAAAAAATTATAATTTCTTAGCCGTTGAATGAATGAATTTGAAATCGTAGGATGTATTTCAAGATCAGTCGTAATCGTTTACTTTTTGAAAGGGAAAATATTAAGAAAAAAATTATAATTTCTTGGCCGTTGGATGAATGAATTTGAGACCATAGGATGTGTTAGAAGTTCAGCCGCAATTGTTGACTTTTTTTAAGGGAAAGTATTAAAAAAAATTATAAATTTTTTACCATTGGATAAATGAATTTAAGACCGTATGATCGGCTTGTTGAAGCTTTTGATGAAAGAAGGTCATTGGATGTTGAAGCCTAGATTGACTTGAGACCGTTGGATGTTGAAGCCTAGATTAATTTAAGGCATTTAGATGTTAAAGTCTTGGGATTTGAGTCACTCTGTTTTATATTGTAGATGTGGTTAATATAGGTCCATATGGCATTTATAGCATGTTGGACACGATTGTTGTTTGCAATAGTTCATTACATTTCATATGTACAAAGACATTGCATATTTAGGGTGTGAGTGCATTGGGACTATTAAACCCAGAAAATTTGAACTTTTTCTGAAAAAGGGCAAAATAGTTATTTTACCACTACAATGTGGAATTAAAGTACGTATTCTCTTGAGCTAGTAAGACACAATGGACTTCGCCGTTGGATTCGTATCGCATAATTTAATCACCCAGACTAATTTCGTCGAATTTTGAGATAATTAAAATGTTCACGTTTTACGAGACGACTGGGTGGCGGATGACCTCACAAAGGTTCCCAAAAATATAAATTATAAAATTTCCTTATAATAGGTTAAAAGTTCAAATAAAATTAAATTGAACTTAAATCAGAATGAAATAAATCGTTTCGGGATGAAAACAGACCCGGATAAGGGAGGAGCGTGTGGCGCGACTCTGGCCAAGTATTTAAAATTATAAATAGGGCTAAATAATAGATATTTCAGCATAAATATCACTGCATTTTCTAGCTTCACATGTTCGATAGAAAGAGAGGGAGAAAAGAGAAAATCCAATCTTTGTTTCTTCAATTTACGGAGTTCCATCGGTCAGAATCCGTAGAGCCAAGACTTAAAGTTGATCACCTCGACGAGGGATATGCAACCATAACAAGAACGAAGGATTTCACTAAAGATCCAAGAGGAGACTTTGGGGACATCAAGAGTTTTTGGTTTTGTTGGTGTTCTTGAAGTTTCTACGCATCATTTTACTCTTCAAGAGGTAGGGTTCCCTCCTACTTTGGTTTATTTTTAACCTAGGGTGTCCATGTTGAATGGTTAGAGGCATAAATTGATTTATGACTTGCCTATACTCATGGAAATATGGAAATGGGTATAGAAATGCTTGAGGATGTTATAGTTAGATTAATGAGTTGATATATGTTGTTAATATATTATCATCATGTGAAAGTGTGGTAATTATACTCATTAGGTATAAATTGCCATAGCATATGTTAAAGTATGCAGTTAAAATGGGTCCATATGGCATTCATAGCATGTTGGACATGATTGTGGTTTGCAGTGATTTATTACATTGCATATACATAGAGACATCGCATATTTAGGGTGTGAGTGCATTGGGACATTAAACACCGCACTTGGTAGATGATAGGTGGACTTGAAAGATGTGAATTGAAGTTCCTGTTGAGTCGCATCGTTGCATGAAAGAAAGTTAGGTTGGGGTAGCAAGAAGGGGCTAGAAGATACCTTAGGTGAAAGACCTGGTAGTTGGGGTACGCACTCCATTGGATCGGTCCATAAAATGTGTAGGTATACGCGAAACCTTTAGTGGAAGTCCATGAATTCCATATAGGTTGGGTGACCTTTGGTGCAAGTCCATGAATACCCACCTCAAGAAAGAAAGACCCTAGAGTTGTAAACGTCATTCGATGTGTAACATGGATGATAGATTCATACACATTGGCATTGCATGTGTTTAGGAGATAGGAAGGGCTCTGGTTGAGTTGTATGAGTGAGCCTCATCTCATTTCATGGCATGGTATGATAAATCCAAACATTGAATGCATATTCTTGCTTGGAATGTTATGGATTATTAAATGTTGCATGTGAATAGTTCATATGCTCCTAGGTGGGGAGTAGCCTCTATAGGGGCATACTCTATTGAACGTGACTCATCCTATACCAAAAAATATTTCAGGTGCGGGGTACACACAGGTGGACGACTCTCATCCAGACCATCAAGGGTGAAAAAAAGTCGAGATGTGGCTTTTCTTTGAGTTTTTGTAAAACATTTATGAAAAATTAATTTTTGAGATGTAAATTTATTTAAATGAATGTAATAGAACTTGTAAGTATCAAGTTTTATATAACAAATGATGTTAAACATGTATTGGATGAATGTGAAAGTGTTTGAAATAGGTTTGAAATAAAAAATGGTTGAAACAGACAAAAAATGGCAAAGAGTACCAGTACGCGTACCGGTATGCTGTTGTCTAGAGAGTTAACTGTACTGGTACGCCCAACTCCAGTAAGCCAACCGTACTGGTACGGTTTCCAAAATTTTTAAATTTTAAAGGTGTTTTGTCATGCTTTCAGCCTAGGTTTTCCTTCCCTCCAATGATATAAATGGACATTAAATGAAGTATATTGAGGCACATTGGACCTTGATTGGATTAAATGATTAAAAGAACACGGGTAACACGTGTGGGTCATAATCCCGATTACGAGGTTGCGAATGACGTGGTGTCGGGGTATGCGACATCCACAGGTATTTTCGCGAGTTGATAGGTTATCAACTGTTGACAAAGGACCCTAGATTTTGGTTGTCACTGGGACACCAAACACCACACTTGATCGATGATGGGTGGACTCGGAGGAAGTAGATTGAATATCCCGTTGAGTCGCATGGTTGCAAGAAAGAAAATCGGGTCAGGGTTAGCAAGAAGGGCTAGAAGATCCCTCAGGTGCAAGACCCGGTAGTTGGGATACGCACTCCCTTGGTTCTGTCCATAGAGAGTGTGGGTGCATGTGAAACACTTGGTGGAAGTCCATAAATTCCATGTGGATTGGGTTAACCTTGGTGTAAGTCCATACATACTCACCCCACAAGGGACCTGGAGATTTTAAATGTTTCATTGCATAGTCAATATCAATGGCAGGTGCTACAAAATCCTGATTTTATACTCTTGGCATTGCATGGGTGAAAGGAGCCAGTGAGGACTCGGGTTGATGTACGTGAGTGAGTCTCATCTTATTTCATGGCATAGCATGGCAAATTCTAACATGGAATGCATATTCTTGAGAGAAATATTATGAATTGTTGATTGGTTGCATAGTGAACATTTCATATACATCTAGGGTGGGAAGTTGCCTCTGTAGGAGATACTCTATTGAGCGTAGCTCACCGTATATGGAAAAATATTTCAGGTATGGGCGTAAGCCAGTGGATGGCTCTTATTCGGGCCTTCAAGGGTGAAGAAAAGCCGAGATGTGGCTTTACTCAGAGATTTTGTAAAATCATTACAAAAACTTAGTTTTTGGCATGTAAATTATATAAATAAATGTAATAGAATTTGTACTTATCAAGTTTTATTTGAGAAATGGTATTAAACAAGTATTGGATGATTTTAGAATGGTTTGGAGGAGTCTGGAAATCAAAAACAAGAGAAATAAGCAAAACTGGGCAGAGAGTACCGGTACTGAGTACCGATATGCTGTTGTCTAGTGGGCAAATGGTACCAGTACTGTGTACCGGTACTCTTTCCAAAAATTTTAAAATTTTAAAACTATTTTTTCATGTTTTCGGCCTATGTTTTCCTTCCCTCCAATGATGTAAATGGACTATAATGGGGTATAAATCATGGTATATTGAACCTTAGTTGGATCCAATGGATAATTGAACACGGGGTATACTTACGGGTTAAAATCCCGGTTAAGGGGACGCTATTGACGTGGTGTCAGGTTGGACGACATTCACGGGTATTTTCGTGGGTTTATGGGTGATCAACGAACTTATAAATGACCCCCGATTTTTTAGAAATGCAAGGTTTGATTGATTTCATGAAAACTATGGGTGTGGCATATGCATGTTTGGTTTAGGAATTTTACAGTAATGCATAGATCATTGAGGCTACAAAATTTGAGACTTTTGGTAGGGGGAATTTTAAGTTACTGTAGCTACTATTTTTTATCAATTAAAGTCTAATAGGAGAGAAATTTGTCTCTAGTTCCCTCTTAACCCCCTCCTAAAATATCTATTATTGTGTTGAATTAACTGGTGATTCAGATTATGTTTGGCAAAAGCATGGAAAGTTCATTAAGCAAAGGGACTTAACAGATAAATATCACATCCTTAACTTGATTTTTATTGCTAATCTGATGCCCCAATCTTTGGAAAATTAGATTTATATTGACCAAACTCGGTTTCTTTATGCCTTTGGTGTTGGTCTTACTATTGATCTTCCTACGCTGATTATGGATCAAATGCTTTTGACAATTGAAAACAAGAAACCTTCCTTGTCTTTTACTATTTTGGTGACTAATTTGTGTAGAATCAACGACATCGTTACATATCGAAGTTGGACTACAATGGAAGGATTAACACATTTGGATGCCACTTCATTGAAAAAGAGCCATGAAGGAGTCTAGCCAGATATACTAGCAGTGCCCCTAGCAGATGATGAGCATGAGAAAAGAGGTTGGGTTTCAATACCTGCCACCAGGAGAGGAGCCACCATAAATACCGGTTGATGACTGAACTGACAGGAAAATTCTATTAAGTCTCAAGATGAGGATGACACAGTTTGAGACTAGCTTCAAGGCAAGAATGATGTAGTTTAAGACCAAGCAGAGAGAGACCCCGAGACATTTGAGACGGGGAGATGACAATGGACCGTCATCTTTATCATACGCCTAGCCTAAATCTTTTGAACCCTTTGCTCTATGTTTCTATCTCTCTCTTTAGATAGTTACTTTTTGCATGTTACATTACGTTGGTATTTTGGATTATTGGTTTGTTTTTGGATTAGGATTTGCTTTGAATTTTTGTTAGTTTTAAATTTCTGTTTAAGTTTGGATTGATTTTGAATATTAAGTAGGAATTTTTTGGTTAACATTGCAATAGTTTATCTGGAGATATAGTATATCTGCAATTGTTATGTTAGGATAGAATGTTACATGTAATTCACGTTGAGATTATTTTAATATTTTGTCTACTTGTAGGTATAACCCTATACAACTAATAGGGGAATTTCATCCTGTATTTGTATGTTATTCCTATATTTTTATGAGAGACTTATCATTTTATGCACATAATGCTTACTATTCTTTGAGAATCCTTTGAAATAACATGGATCTTTAGAAGGTTTCATACAAAGTAGAGATGTAAAGACCAAGTGCAACTTTTAAACCTATCTTATTAGGAGGGATTCTGAACATTTACTCACGTAAGAACTTCAATTCATCTTTAATTCCTTGAAAAATCTCATTATATTAGATTTGATTAGCACTTATTGAGTAATATGTTGACAATCCCCCTTGCAATTTCATGTAAGAGTTATACATGGGTTACATTCTGGTAAATGATCTTAGGCCATTTGTGATATTATTAGAAACTTTGTCTACTTCTTTTGCAAAATTATATCCTTAGTCTGTCATGTTTGAGGCTTAAAACAAAAAAATATATATTTTCTTTAACCCATGTTTTCAATCAAACCAATGAAAAAAAATAATTGAACCTACCTTGACTATCTAATTTTATTGCACACTTTCTTAAAAAGAGGATTATATGGTGAATGAAAGAAAAATAAATAAATGGGTTTGAGAAAAGAGAAAAAAAAAATGAAGATGAGAAAAAAAAATTGCAAAGAAAGAAGATAAATCAAGCAAGTTTAGCGTGAGTTTTTGAAGAAGAAAAGGGAAGATTGAGCCTATTCCTAAAAGGGAAAAATGAAGAAAAGGGGAGACAAGGTGCATAATTGAAATATAATTGGATAGCCTTTTTGAACTCCTTATGTCCGTCATTTCATCACCCACTTACCTTTGGCCAGGTTACAACTTTAAGGAAGTCATTTTTTATTCCAGGATGGACACATGTGTGATTCTTTCACACTTAATGCGTGAAAGGATTGTTGATAATATTGCTTAATTTTAGTGTTGATATTCTCCATGAGATTATGCCAAAGTCCTATTTTATTCTAAAATCGTTCTTTAAGTTTTTACATGTGAAAGGCCTTGTTTTGATTTACACTATTCCTATCACAAGTAAATTTTGAGTGACAAGTCACTAAAACTTCTACGCATTATTTGCTAAGTGATTTCCAAGAAAGGATTGACGTCGAGACTACCTTTGAGAAGCTCCAAGAAGAGCTATGTTATTCCCTAGATTTTTGGAAAAATGAAAAATGACATACACAAGTTTTTCTTAAAAATATGCTAAATGATTGTACAAGTGGTGGGTGTTATTTTAAAATGAGTTTAATAAGGAAATATAAGGGATAAGATGGAATGTTATTATAATATTTCTTGTGAAAAACTTATAATATTTTATCCTATCCATTGAAGTTGGTAGGTATCTGACTTGATTCGAAATGTGTATGCCCAAGTGCAAGTGGTCAAGCTGTAGTAATAATCCGGTTTGAGTCTGGAGTCGAATCCACATGGAACTCTTGTTGGTGTTTTAATGTAAGCAGTAGTGGAGACCAATTGAATATAACCTTTGAGATTTAGAGTTGTGAGTTTCAGGGATTTTTGCTGGAAAGAATATAAGATTCTTTCCAACACAAGTTTTCTAGACAAAATATAAGATAAGCTCAAATGTAAAGAAAGCCATTTTTTAGTTCGACGATCTAAACATGAAGTTAATCATCCGGTTTATTATATTTATGCTCGATAACTAAATTAACTCCCGTGTCAGCAGCAAGTTAATCGGAAAATAAAGATGGACTGTGAGAATTAAGAACATGGTTCCGATATCTTTCTAGAAGTTTACAATAATTGTTTGTGCCGAGACTCAACCCGTCTACAAACAACCAAATGTTTCTATAAGACATCTAACCATGATATTAATATTCTATTCTTTAAATAAAGCACAATAATGGGGAGGATTAAAGGGTAGTCATGAAGATCTAGCCGGGGTACTTTCCTTGAACCAATGATTCTTTCTATGTAAGAGTCATCAGTGTCATAGAAAGAACCACGATTATACAAAGTACCTTAGCTTTGCTAGATGCAATCAATAATCCAATAAGAAAGGGGATATAAAACATTAAGCTTAAGAACGGTGCACAAATATAACTTCCGGATAATTTATACATGTCCTTCACCTCTTACCAAAGGGTGAATGAGAAATTACTCACTTTTCATGGCTTTGGTAAAGCTAAAAAAGTGATTGATGCTCATCTCTCCAAGTAGATGACTTAAAAAATAATAGAAAAATAAACAAAGAGACAATCTTCAACGAAGTATGATTGAATCACGTTCCACCATTCACAACTTTGGCAAAGCTACAGAAAAGTGGAAGAGTTTAGCTCTTCTAAGAAAAGGAAGCTCAAGCTACGAAAGTGAAAGACATAAACAATAAAAGTAGAAGAAAGCTAGTCACTTTTGGAGGGTGGCTTCCTCAACCAAAAGATGAATAATCTTCCTTGAAACAAACAAATATAAAGCATTACTACAAACTATATGACTGGGAGTCTAAGCCTCCATCAAACTCTCTACCAAGCTCCATTGAAGGCTCCCAAAGTGGGAGTATTTATAGGCAAGGAGAGGGAGCAAGAGGGAAGTGAAGGATGATGAGCACAAAATATTGCATATTTGAAGGCCTCCTTACATACATTTTAACTCAACTTTTGGATCTAAGTACTTAGAGTTAGCCGATTTTATGAATAATGTTGAATTTTTTATGTTGCAGGTATTTATAGCTTAAATGTAGATTTTAGGACCTTGCAACTATGTTGGATGTGTGGTGAAGGAATGGACACATTACCTGAAGATTTGGAGGCTTAAAAGTGAAGAAATCAAGGAGGTATTGGTGCTTGGGTAACAAAGGCACCAGCACCCACACCATCTGGTAGTAGAGCCTTGATTTTCCTCTATTTTGACCATGATCCAATTTAAATCTGAAAAAGTGAAAAACACAAAAGTTGTAGATCTGGATGTCTTCTTTACTGTGTCAAAATTTCAGTGCAATCAAAAAGTTAGATCAAAAGTTATGACGATTCTACAAAAAGTGGTCAGAGTAGAAACCGTATCGGTTACGCAGAGGCTACTAGAGTGCGTGGTACCGGTACGCTGCCTTGAAAGTGCCTAGAACGACTTGTTTCTTGCTTCACTTGCTAGGAGGTCCCACCTACACTTCTCCCACTTGCCCCTCAACATTTCCTTACACATTTCCATGCCTCCCTTACACAATTTGAAGACTTTTAAGGCTTGGCATTTATGGAGGATGAGAGAGAAAGGGGGCAGCAATGTGGCTTGCAGACTAGCTCTTCCTTAGCCTGTCAAGGGCCATCATCTCACCTCCCATTAATGGGAAGCCTGCACACTCCTTGGGGGGACCACCATGCACGAAAACTGAAGGCATACACTCTATTATATTCAGCATTGAAGAGCATTACAAGTGTGGCTACCTAAGCTTAGTTTTGAGCTGAATGAAGAAGATGATGAATAGTGCTAGAAATTGATGTTTTTGAATTTTCCTTTCCATTTCAGTTGTAGTAAGCTTTTAATCTCTTGTAATCCTTAACACTTGCACTTTAATCTCATTCCTGTCAAGTTTATTGCAAGTTTAGTTACATGTTCTTGAATCTACCATTGTTGTATTAAGTTTTTCTTCATTTCAAGTTTAAAATGGGTATTGAATATTTTTCTTCATAGTTTATGATTTCTTGCTATGAGTTAATTTTCATGCTCCATTTCAATAATGTCTCTTTACATTATGCATTACCTTTCCTTGCAAACATGATTAACTAGATTTTAAGTTGGCTAATCCAAGGGAGAATTCCTCTTGGGTGTGCCATTTTAACTCAATTTCCTTCCTCCTCTCGGTGTACGATGGTTCGATTTGACTGGGTTGAGAGTGGGCGTGGTTATGAGTCCTGATATCCCGTAGGCCTAGTCATGGGTTATGCTTGGATCATCACCTCCATTTGTTGTAAGTTCTTGATACACCATAAGCTTTGTCATGGTGTATGCTTGAATCGTCATCTCCATCTCGCCCCTAGCTTCCCACGAATCAATCGTTCATCTTTGCACCATTGGAGGAAGACTTTGAGTTGAGTTGGTATTTGATTGTCCAAAAACGTTGTTGTCCCTATCCACCTAACATCAACCCTCAATGTGTATATAGTTTATGTGTGTGGGTGAGTGTCACTCTCACTTGGGTTCAATGCAAGCAATAGGTCAACAGAATGGTGGTTGAATGAAATGAACAAAATGTGTGAAATGAAATGCGTGTGAACAAAAGTGCTCCCCAATCGTAAGGAGACTTTCGTGTGTCATGTTTTACTTGGAAAAGTATTCCAAGGTCGTCTCCTTAGAGAAGGAAAATTTAAGTTATGTGAAGGTGATTTTGTAAAATGTAAAGAAAGTGTAAAATCTTTTGGTTTGTGTTTTGGTGATTGAAGTTTTTAAATAAAATGCAAGAAAACAAGTGTTGGCTAATCCAAAGAGGTCATTCCAATGAGAATTTCAACTCAACTCGAAAGCTTCCTCCGATGATTTATAGATGAACGATTGATTCTTGAGAAGCTAGGGACGAGATGGTGAGGATCTAAGCATAAACCATGACCAGACTTACGGAATATCAAAGACTCACCACCACATCCACTCTCAACCCAGTCAAACCGAACCATCGTACACCGAGAGAGGAAAGAAAATGAGTTGAAATGGAAAACCCAATAGGAGGTCTCCCTTGGATTAGCCAACTTAAATCTAGCTAATCACACTTAAAAGAAAGAAATGCATAATGTAAAGAGACATGTAAAGGAAATGAAGCATGAAACTTAACTTAAAGCAAGAAATCCTAAACTAAGTAGAAAAATATGCAATACTCATTTTAAAGCTAGGAAATGAAGAAAGCTTAAAACAACAATGATGAAATGAAGAACATGTAATTAAACTTGCAATGAACTTGAAATAAATGACATTCAAAGTAATAATGGAAGTTTACAAAAGTCTTACTGAAGATTACAAGAGAAATGGGTGATGACAATGCAAAAATATTAACTTCTAGTACTATTCATCATCTTCCTCACTAAAACTACTCCTAATATTTTTGCATAGTGAGGAAGATGATGAATAGTGCTAGAAGTTAACTTCTAGCCACCCATTTCAATGTGAGTGGAATACTGCATATATGGTGAAGGAAGACTTGCATTTTCGTCCATGGAGTGATGCCCCAGCTGTGTGATGTGATCCCTATCAATAGGGGCTGCCAAGGGATGGGTGGTGCAGGCTAGGACAAGCCTCCCCTTTCCTCTCTTCCATGCTTCTCCTCTCTCCTCCTCATTAATGCACAAGCATCATCAAGTCCAAGTAGGGGTGAGGGAGGCCTTCTAGACGTGTAAGGAATGTCAAGGAACTTGTTGGAGAAGTGTAAGTAGGACCCCCAAGTTGCAGAGTTGAGTTGCAGGTTGTCTAGGTGATCTGGGCAAAACCTTCCGGAAGGTTTCAGTCCAGTAGGTTAAACCTTCTGGATGGTCTTTCGTAAGGTGACAGCTCAAGACCAACTTTAGTAAAATTGTCATAACTTTTTATCCAACCGTTGGATTGAACTGAAATCTTGACACATTATAGAAGACGTCCAGATCTACAACTTTTATGTTTTACACTTTTTCAGATTCGAAGTAGATCATGGTAAAAGATGGAAAAATAGAGGTACTGTGTCAAAACCTTGGGAAACCAGTGGGTTAAACCTTCCAGAAGGTTTATGGCCCAACCTTTCAGAAGGTTTTCATCCAAATTGCATTTTTCTTGGTTTCTTCACCTTCCAAGCCTCCGAATCATCATTTAATATGTTCGTCTCTTCACCACCCATCCATACTTAGTTACAAAGTTCTAAAAGCCATCATTTACACTATAATTTACCTGCAACATCAAAATTTTCACATTATTCAAAACTTTAACTAACTCTAAGTAATTAAATACAAAGTTAAGTTAAAAAGCATGTAATGAGACCATGAAATATGTAATATTTTGTGCTCATCAGTATTTCCATGGGAATGAACTCTTCGGATTAGCCAACACATGTTTTTTTTCATTTTAGTCCAAACTTCAATCACCAAAACACAAAACAAAAGATTTTACACTTTTCCCTTTTTCTTTTGTTCACACTTTTTTCATTTTGTACATTTTATTTCCCCCATTTCCTTGCCCTTTCTTTTGACACTATCCCAAGGGAGAGTGGCACTCCCTTTCATCCATACACTACACATTTTAAGAGATGGTTTTTAGAGGTTAGCAAACAACAAGGTTTTTCTTCAAGCATTTTTGGCGTCGTTGCCGGGGAAGGTTAAGCGTCAAGTTTCAGGGTGATTTTGGGCGGCATAGGCAAGTCTCGTGAATTTCATCACGGGCCAAGGTATGTCGTCTCATTTGTAAATAGTTTGTTTTAATTTTTGTTTTGTGTTATGTTTCCTAATTATTATGAAAATGTATTGAATGCCTCTTATTTTGAAAATGTATGTGAGATTTGTGATGACTATGGGCTCATCGCTGGTGTGTACCCAATAAATTATCTGGTTCAAGACTTTGCATGCGAAAATTTTTACCCCAACCATTATGTTACACCGAGTTATCTGAGTTATGGTTGGGAGAATGAACCCTCTAATTTTTCATCCAATCTCACACCATCAAATAAATTTTGCCACTATCCAACATATGAGAACTCAACCGAAGAGGAATTGAAAAATATTTTGTGCGATTTTATGCAATACCAAATGGAATTCAATGCCCAAATAACCCAATAACTTGATACATTGACTAATGCTATAATTACTATTGTAACGCCCTAAATACCACCCTAGACGGTATTACATTCTAAAACCATTTACATCATGAGAGCACTAACATAATCCATCAATAAATAAGACTTCATAAAGTCATCCATAGAATTTACAACATTATCCAAAAAGAATAGACTCATCTTGGCCTTTTCATTCCAAAAATCAACTAATGTAGCACAACGGAAAATAACAAAAGAAAACTAGATTTCACAAGGTTCAAAATAATATCCTAGTCTTAGAACAAAAGAAAGTGTCGCTCTAAGTGTCCACCTCGGAATCTACGCTCCCGTCTATCTGAGTCTCCCTGTGTGCGGGCTCCTCGACTCCCAGCTCTTCCTCTAGAGGATAATCTGAAAAGGGTGTTAAGTAGGGGGTGAGCACGAAGCTCTATAGGAAAATTCTTCCAAACCCTAATAAGGTTTATAAAAAACATATGAAAGAGGTTGGTCACATTTTATAAATATCATATATAACCTTGAAATAAAAACAAGAACATTTTAAATAGATCTCTAGTTTACGAACAACAATAAAGTTAAACTAAAAAGTGAAACCAATTTCCAACAATGAGTCATACAATTTTTTCAAAAATAAACCAATACCCCATACATGATATATTATCATCCTGTTTTGGCATGAGCATCCTTACAAGGAACCTTTCACCCTCAAAGTTTTGTTTCTCAAGCATCTTTATAAGAAACCTCCCGAGAATACCACATATTGTCCTCTTTAGGCATGAGCATCATTACAAGGAACCTCTCACCCTCAAGGCTTTGTTTCTCAAGCATCCTTACAAGGAACCTCTCAAGAATACCACATATTGTCCTCTTTTGGCATGAGCATCCTTACAAGGAACCTCTTACCCTCAAGGCTTTGTTTCTCAAGCATCCTTACAATGAACCTCTCAAGAATACCACATATTGTCCTCTTTTGGAATGAGCATCCTTATAAGGAACCTCTCACCCTCAAGACTTTGTTTCTCAAGCATCCTTACAAGGAACCTCTGGAGAAGGAATGAGCATCCTTATAAGGAACCTCTCACTCATGTTCATCCAAATAACCATTCAAGAAGTATCATACCACCAACTATCTCAAATATCCAACATATTCTCTCAAACCACAAGCAATTTCAAAAATCCCCAATTCTTCATATATGATAATTTTAAATAGAACAATTTAAAGAAAAAAATGTAAGAGATCATTATCAATATCATTTTATTACTCAATACAAAGCACTAGAGTTTACAAAACCAAGCTTGAGTGAATATAGAGATAGAAGTTCATATTTCTCAAAAACTAGGGTTTTGATGGCTCTCCAACCATCCCTTTGTTCAACACATGATAAAGTTTACAAAAACGTCAAGAAACAAAGAACCAATAGCAAATACATATCATGAAGAGTCAAAACATATAGATATAATAACCCTAACATCAATGAAAAAGAATGGAAGAAAACCCTTACTTTGGATCTTGAATAACTAGAGCTTGAACCTTGAAACACTCTTAAATCTCTTGTTTCTCACTTTTGATCTTGAGGTTTCTCCTTCTCTCTTCCTATCTAAGTGTTTCTAGGGTTAGAGAGGCCGAAATAGGGCTAAAGGAGGCGTCCTAATGTATTTATAGGGCGAAAGACGGACCCCAAATCGTGACTTTACATTGTCAGACCTCTTTCGGCTGTACCGGTACAGTTCCAGAGCACAGTACCAGTACAGTTAGCTCACTGGACCAAATGGTTCCAGAACACAATACCGGTATAATTTTACCCAGTTTTGCCTATATTTTCTATTTTTCATTTCCTATCCATTCCAAACCCTTCCAAAACCAACCTAAACCTATACAATATATATTTGAGCATTAAACATAGTTGATATAAGTTCTATTACAAATTATTTTGTATATTCACGAGCTAAAACCAAGTTTTGACTAATATTTACAATATTAGTATTTTCTACGCCATTACATATATTAAATTACTATACACCTTTATCATTATATTAATATAGACATATGGGGGTTTATAGCTATGCATGAAGAACAACATCTTGAGCATAGTCAATGTATTGAGGATGATCATCCTAGTGGAATCCACATTGATGTTGAATCTCCCACCACTCTAGATTGTGAAAAATTTGATGAAGTTATTATCTTACAAGAGGCTAATGAGCCCAGGGTCATTTTACCATCTATGAGTGGTGTTGAGATTCACATTTCTCAACTTGGGGAGGGCATTGCAATGGAGTTAAGTGAAGAAACATTTAAAGAAAAATTGTATACTCTATTGTTTGAATTGCATACACTTGCATACACATCTATTTGGTTGAGAATTTGGAATCAACATCTTTTCTATGTTTGGATAGATGGCTAAAGAAGGGCATTCATACACCAAAAAAATGTTAAAACCAAAAAAATCAATGGGCACAAGCTCATATCCAAATTGAAGTCGAATTGACATGTGCCCTTTTTTGTTTATTTCCATGAGTTAAATTTTATTTTATTGTTATATTTTCCTTCTCTTAATGTTGTAGTATAGATTTTAGCATGAATGTTGTTTATCTCTACCTAATTTGGACTAATTTCACTTTGAGCATCATTGTAACAAATCTTATTGGGTATGATGTTCTAGTCTAAGTTCGGGGTGTAAACAAGTTTTTTGTGTTTTTTTTTTCTGTTAATGTATTTAAAAAAAACAAGAAAAAAAAAGAGGTATCTCATTTCCCATGTTACTTTAATTTTTCTCTTTGTATGATTTATTGTGCATTTAGGACAATGCATAGTTCAAGTTGGGGGGTGAGGTGCACCATTTACATGTTCTACCACTTTTTGTATAGAATAAGTTGGAAATGTGAAAATTTTAAAAAAAAATTGACTTTTTTTTGGGTGTAAAGTAGCTAATATTAAACTATATTTCCCTATTATAATTGTTGTGGGAGTTGTGATTGCTTGATCTTCATTATGAACTTTGAATACATGATCACATTATAGAAGTTTATCCTATGCTGGAGTATCACATATTTGTTTGCTTTTGAACTCAACCATAGTGCATCATGAACTTGTAATTTTGGCAATTTACGGATTGAGTTCACATTTAATGCTTGACATGAATAGTGGAGATGAGTAAGAATCCATGTGAGCTTTAGTGTCAATTCTTGTTTGAGGGAACTTACATTTACTCAAGGAACAATTCTTCAAATTTTAAATTTGTTCAATAATCTCATTGTGCTTGTTTTGGTTAGGTGCATGTTTTGGTTAGGTGCATTTGGGTGGTTAATTGACTTTGTCTTGATATGTACAATGTTCCCCTATGCTTATCTAGAGATGATCATAGGCCATTTTTTAAATGCTTTGAGCCTAAGCCTTTTTCTTGTGAAATTTTATCCCTAGTGCCATGATTGAGCCTTAATTGAAACTCATTTCTATGCCATATAATTGACCAAGTCAATGAAATTGATAAATATCTACCTTACCTTAGTTGTTCCTCGAGTCGATTATGAGTAAACATAAAAAGAGAAGGAAGTATGGTGTTGAAACTCAAACAAAAGGGATAAATGATGTTGAATTCAAAGAGTTGAATGGAAAAAAGAATGAAAATCCAAGAGAATGAGAAAAGGGAGTGATGAGAAAAAAAAGAATGACAAAAAAAAAAGGAAATTGTTAAGGAAAAAATGAAAAAAGAAACAAAGAGTGGAAGTGATGGTGTTAGCCTAGAAATCCCATAAAAGGGAGATCTTTTTGAAATAATGGTCATTAACTCGGAACAACCCTCTTTGTTATCATATATCCTTCATTTCATTTGCCTAGATATGTAACACCCCAAAATACACCTTGGCAGTATTACTATTTAAAGACCATTTACAATCATGAGAGCAACTACATAATTCACATCCAAAAGAATTTACTTCATCATTCAGGCATATACAATAACATCCAAAAGAATATGCCCAACCATGGCATTTACATTCCCAAAAGAATATCAAAGTAAATCTTGCAGCGGAAATACAAAATAACTAGACTACACAATGTTCTAAAAGAATGTCCTAGTCTATTACAAAAGAAGCTACCACTCTACATATCCACCTCGGGATCTAGGTTCCCCTCGAGTGGAGCCTCCCAATGTCCCGGCTCGTCGATGCCGAGATCCTCCTCTAGCACCAAATCTGAAAAATGTAATTTGTAGGGGGGTGAGCACGAAGCTCTGTAGCCACATTTCTCCCAAACTCAAACAAGGTTTTAAAACATAGAAAACGGTCGGTCTCATTTCACAAGTAACATATATATAACCTTTGAAATAAAACAAGGACATTTTTAAAAGAGATCTCAAGTTTAAACAGTAGCAATAATCAAATAAAC
>JAHQCQ010005296.1:0-16531 GCA_023539305.1 Ilex asprella | reverse complement strand
ATCGATAATGTTCAACAGGCCCCTCCAGAAAACTATCCCATTCATATGAGCCACCAATATCCAACACAAAAAACATTGAAATAACACAAACCGAAGTCAGATTTCCGAACAAACAACTTGTAATAGAACCAAAAAAAAAAAGCGCAATGGAACCAAATAAAGAGCCAAAAAGCCAGATACGCACTTGAAATTCTGAAACACCAGGTAGACTTGCGAACCAAAGCCTCATCATATATCAGATTCAAAGAATGACTCGCTGTGGCCCTATTTTAGTTCCTCCATACTGCTCTAAGCATACATACACACACACACATGGACCCAGATCTATGAAATCAAACCTTAGACACATAGATAAATAATTACAGATCAATATATATAGTTCGATTGACATATATACGAAATCTAACGTTATAGAGCTTGGATCGAAGAGATAGAGGCAACAAGAGAAAGAACTTTGCAGAGAGCTTCGTAGTGAGAGATTACCAAGAGATCGACGAAAGCTTTGCAGAGAAAGATTCGCGAAGCTTTGTAGAGATGGCGTTTGGTGGTAGTCGTCCACAGGGCTTCGCGGACAGAGAGAGAAAGGGAGAGGGAGAGGGAGATGGAGAGGTCTGATATGGGGAGGTGTGTGGGCTTTTGCGTCCAAAGTGTTTTTGTTGCTACCAAGGTTCGATTCGTAGACCTCATCCTCGTTATCAAAACTGGACCGGTCATTGCCTCGATTAGGGGACTGAGTCAAAGGTTCAATGGTTCAACTAGGGAGTAACTGGTTGGACCGGTCATATAATTAAAAAACAAAAAAATATATAATAATTATAAAAATCATAATTTAGCTAAAAAACATAAAATATGTCTAAAATAGATATAATTTGTCATACAATTAATGAAGTTCGAATCAAGTTTGACCCTTTGACAACCATATCTTGGAAGACCCGAATCGTCTCCTCAAAAACAACAATTCCTTGCCAACCCCGGAATCATTGTATTCCAAAGAACCGTGTCCGGCTCAGAAATTCCTTCAAACACCTTATACGCATGGCCAACCTTAGAAAAACTAAAATGCATGTCCAACAAAGCAAACCCAACAAAAAAATCTAAGCCATACTCGTCAACTATTACATGCCCATGAAGCAAAATCCCAACTTTTTCAGACCCAAACGAAGAATTTACAGTTTGATCTGATAGATTAAGACCATGACACACATTTTACCTTAATGTTTCCAGTGTGATCTGATAGAAGCAAGTAAAAGGAGGAGATAACAGCAGAGATCAAGGGAGAGAGATCGCTTGGATTCCTCGTTGGTCGCTGGTTGCAGTCGCTGGGCTGCTGATCGATGGTTGTTGCTCCCTAGTTGCTGTAAACCCCCACATGTTTATCTTAATATAGTTATATAATTGTTCAATAATACTAATATATGTAATGATGTATGCATGAAATACGTCGTTATAAGAGTAGAAAAATGAATGTGGATGGAGGTAATAGGGTGTGTTGTAGAAGTTTAGAAGTATTCCGGAGTGAAATCACACTTTAGAGAAAATTTGAGTAAAAAGAATTTTGGACACTGTTTAGTATTTGGACCATAACTTTTTACCCTAATTTTCAATTGATCTGAAATTTTTACAGTAGATATTAGACTTCCAGGGCTACAAAAGAGTGTTTCGCAAAAATTTTTCAAATCGACCTCTAAACAGGCCAAAACTTCACTTGAAGTTTCAGCAGAAACTAGAATGACGTTCGAACGTAAAACAGTCAATTGCACTAGTGACGTTCGAATGCCAAATGACGTTCGAACGTGACTCACAGATCTCTGATGGAAATATAAAAGTACTGAGAGCAACTAACGTTTGAAGTTCCAAGTGACGTTCGAACGTTAGTCAATAATTTGCACTATTAACGTTCGAACGCCAAATGACGTTCGAACGTGACTTAAAAGTCTGGGTTTCAGATTCGCGATATGTGGACCATCTCTTCCACTATAAATACTTAAGGCCGCCTCCCTTAGCTCATTTCAACACTTCTAACCCTAGGAAGCCTTAATGAAGAGGAAAGAAAGGAAAAAACACAAGATCAAAGGAGAGTTTCACATTGAATTTGGATCAAAGCTAAAGTTCTTTAAGAATACCAAGGTAGGGGTTTCTTCCTACTCTCTTACATTGAGACTTAGGGTATAAATATGTATGTTTTCCATCCTCTTGATCATTATATGGTAGATATATATGAATTATTGGTTTCTTTATTATTGGAACATAGCCTTGAACCAAATATATGTTTGGATTAAAGGAATATATGTTCTTGAATTTCCAAAGCCCTAGTTTTTCTAAAATACATGTTCTATTGTGAAATTAATATGGATTCTTGATTTCTAAATTCATGTTCTTAATTAAATCATGTTTTCATCTAATACTTGTTCTTGTTCCAAGAAATCTTAAATTTTGGCAAAACCCTAAAATTTTGATATAAAAATTGTGAATATTTTCGTGAGATGACCTCTTGCATATTTTAATTCGTTATTATTGTAGTATGTTGAGAATAGTAGAATTGTGATACTTCAATTGTTAATGGAAATTATAATTGGTTAAGATTGTTGGTGAATTGAGAATATTTTATTTTTCTCATTTGTATGGTTGTTGTGATGGACTTGGATTGCCATCGAGAAACTGTAGAGTGTTAGAGGTTAGTCTATCCCAGTGGGGGTGTGATGGTTTCCTAACACTTATAGTGGATTGTCATTTGGTAATCCGACCACTATTGTTCACTGGAGTTCGAACTAGGGGTGGTATACTTTCTTGGGGAGGGATTCGTCACTGCCATTGGGATGGTAGACGTCCTTTCCCGAAGTGATTGTGATTTGATTATGATGGGTGAACTAGGTATAGTCGTTGGATAGATTCCTGAAAAGTAATCAATTTACATGGCAACGGGGATGAACTAATATACATGAGAATATGATTTATTGTTGAAGAATGTATTTTATCATTTTTGTTTAATTATTGTTATTGTTTAAACTTGAGATCTGTTTAAATGTCTCTGTTTTATTTCAAAAATTGATATATGATATTTGCGAAAGGAGACCGACCTCTTTTATATGTTTCAAAAACCTTGTATGAGTTTGGGAGGAATGTTGCTACGGAGCTTAGTGCTCATCCCCTACTTAATAACCTTTTCAGATTATCCCATTGAGGAAGAGTTAGGAGTCGAGAAGCCCACACACTAGGAGACTCCGATAGACGGGAGCGTGGATCCCAAGGTGGACGCCTAGAGCGACACTTTCTTTTGTTCTAGACTAGGATATGTATTTTCAACATTGTGGAGTCTAGTTTATTTTCGTCATTTTTGCTGCATTACATTAGTTGATTTTTAGAATGTAAAGGCCAAGATGGGTCTATTCTTTTGTGAAGATGTTATAAATTTTATGGATGATGAATGAAGTCATATTTATTTGATGGATTATATTAGTGCTCTCATGAAGTAAATGGTTTTAGGATGTAATGTCGTCCAAGGGGGTATTTGGGGCGTTACAGTTGTTGCTCCCTAGTTGATGATCAATGGTTGATGCTCCCTAGTATGCTGATCGCTCTTTGCTGCTCGTTGGTTGTCTGGAGTGGTGGCTGGCTTCTGCGATTTAGGGCAAAAGAATGGCTCAATTAAAAACAATTTTTTTTTCATTTGTTTTCAAATCGTCCAGATTTTAAAAAATCACCAGTTGACGTTTTTTATAAAAAAATGGACGATTTTTCAGTTTTTAGCCGGTTCTCTTCCTTATACGGTCTAATTAGGAAATCGAACCCAACTGAGGTTCCGGTTCATGGTTGAACCGGTCCGGTTCTGAAAACACTGCATTAGACCAATATAGCCTATGTCTTTTGGTCGAGGCTATTTCCACCCAAAATCCCTCGCCGTTGGTATACCCATCCATTTCCTAGATCAAATTAGGGTTATTTGGAAGTCGGTACACCAAATTAGATATAATTATAAAAAAAAACACAAAACAAAATGTTGAGATACAAAGATGTAAATGCCCATTTTGAAAAATTTTCTTTCCTAAAAACTGTAAAAAAATATTTATCTTAAGCGCTGAAATTTAGGATCATTTAATTTGAAATCCCTAATACACATTGATTCATGCGTTTTTTTTGGAAAGTGGTTTTGTTTTCAAATTATATTAATGCATTAAATATCTTCTAATTTTATGAGAGAACTTTAATATTCTGTTTATTTTAGAATATATCACTTTGTTTGAATTTTAAAATTTGTTAATATCCGAACTCCATAATAGTGTAACAAAAACAGTGTAACAATACACTCCAACAAAGGCAATGTAACAATATACTGTAACAAAAATAGTGTTCAGTAGTTTTGTGCTCGTGGCAACAAATTCAAAACAGAGATGGAATGTTTTAAATGAAATTATATGAAAATATATGTTTGAAAAATGCAATAATACAATATTTTATATAAATATCTTGTTACACTGTTATGAAATTCGAATATTAATATAATTTGAAAACAAAACCACTTTCCAAAAAAAATACACATGAATCAAGGGAGGACATAAAAATACGAAATATTAAAGTTTTTCCATAAAAGTAGGAGATGTTTAATTCACCACTTTCTAAAAAAAAATATGCATGGTGATTAACCATAAAAATTGTTATTTTATTATATTTAATGATTAGTTAATTGCATATTATTTGTGATTAAATGAGTTAAATTCCTTGATTTTCTAGTTTAATACTTTTTTAGTTGTTTGGTTTATTTTACAGGTAAATTGATTGATTTAAAGTAATAATGAATAATTCAAGTGAAACAATCACTAGAAGAAGAATCATAACTAATAAGGTATGCTGATCGCTCTTTAAAATCTAAAAATAAAAACAAACTAGCCTAATAAATAAAACACACATCCACTTTCGTAGGACTTACGATTGCATTTAGCATATGCAACAAGCCTTTAAACCCCTAGGTTTTCCCTAGTGGACGAGTATAGTCTCGTGAGGGTTTCCAGAGATGATACCCATAAACATTATCCTGTGATCAAATGTCTAAATAATAAATTTTTTAACATAAATTGCTACCACAATATAAAAATTCTAAGATGTAAGCCTTTTTATAAGCACATGCAAAGTAAAATATAGAACTCTACGTTATATAAATGTATGCACTTGTCATATTCTCATATAAACTTGTGTGTAGTGTGAATTAACTATACCAAGTAAGTAATTTATCCGGTAATCACCTCTACAACTATCAACCATTCGTCTCAATGTCCAATCTCACTAGATAATTCACTCATAAAAGATTCTCTCAGATTATAATGACTATTCCCTCAAATATCACATGCGAGAATAAAATATTTAAGTCGAAATAAACTAATGCTCACATGTCTATTAAAATAATCGTCATTTAAAAGAAAATAATTTGACATAGTCTCATGAAAGGAAATTGTAATACCCCGCATTTTCTTTTACATATGTATATAGATATACAATAAATAATTGTTGTAAAAATGCAAATATATGTGAAGATGTAGGGATGAACTAAGTAGATAGTAAGAGTAGGAATAAAGATGTGATTTGAGATAATAGGGTATGTTGTAGAAGTTGGGGGTAGCCCGGAGTCAAAACACACTTTAGGGAGAATTTAGATAAAAAAAAAAAAAGAAATTTTAGATACTGCCTAGTGTTTTGATCATAATTTTTTATTTTGATATCATTTTGATCTAAAATTTGGACAATAGGTATTAAACTTTCAGGGCTACAAAAGTATATTTCACGAAAATTTTTCAATTCCACCTCTAAATGGGTCAAAACTACACTGGAAGTTAAGGGTATTCTGTCACCCGCGTCCGGACGGGAATAGACACGTGTACGGACGCGCATGGCAGAAACTTGGGCGCAGAAACACGCGTTCTGACGGGAATAGATACGCGTCTGGACGCGCCTAACACGCGTCCGGACGGGCCAACCCGAGGGCTATGCGTCTGAGACGGGTTTTGGGTGTTTTCTCCAAATCTTTACCTCATTTCATCCCTTCTAGCTTAGAGAGGCTTAGAGAAGAAAAAGGAAGGAAAAAAAATCAAGGAATTCAAGTGTTGTTGCAAGTGGAGAAAGATTAAACCTTCTAGTTCTCACACCAAAAGCTAAGGAATTAAGGTAGGGGATTTCTTCCTATTCTCTTTCATTGAGGTTAGGGCTATTATATATATATACTTTAACTCTTATTAGTACGTATTTGCTATGGGTTCTTTATTTCTTAGTTTCCTTGCAATTATTATCATGTTTCACATGAAGTTAGGGTTGATACCCAATTTTTCTTGATTCCAAAAACCTAGATTTCAAGGGTAAATGATTCTCCTCTTAAATTCTTCATTTATTGTTTATGTGCGAACCTTAGAACTTTGGGTTGAGTGATAAATTACTATTGTAGTTGATCTCTTGCAATTTTTTTAAGTGGTTATTAAAAATGTCACATGCCAAATTTGGGGATTTTGTTAATACTTGAAAATTGCTAGTTTATTGAGAATATGTTGGTTTCCTTATTGTATGGTTGTTGTGACGGACTTGAATTATCTTCAAAAAAGGTCGTAGAGTGTTAGAGGTTAGTCTATCCCAGTGGGGGTGAGATGGTTTCCTAACACTTGTAGTGGGTTGTCATTTGGTAATGCAACCACTATCGTTCACTGGAGTTCGAACTAGGGGTGATATACCTTTCCCGGGGAGGGATTCGTCACTGCCATTGGGATGGTAGACGCCCTTTTCCAAATAGCTTGTGATTGATTATGATTGGTGAACTAGGTATAGTCATTGGGTAGATTCTTGAGAAACAATCAACGTACATGACATGGGATGAACCAATATATATCTATATATCTGCATGAGAATATGAATTGGATTATGTCGGAGCCGGTACATTGGTAGGGGACAATGCAACGGTAGGCACCGGTCCAACCATTTAGAAATGGTTACTATTAAAGAATGTATTTTTCTATGTCCAATTAATTATCACTGTTGTATAAACTTGAGATCTGTTTATATGTCACGATTTTCTCTCAAAAGTTATATATGATATTTGTGAAATGAGATCGACTTGTTTTACATTTTATAAACCTTGTTTGAGTTTGGAAAGATTTTGCTACAGAGCTTCGTGCTCATCCCCAATAATTACATATTTTCAGATCATGTACTAGATGAGGAGTTGAGAGTCGAGGAGTCCGTACACTGGGAGACTCCACTAGACGGGGAGGTGGATCCTGAGGTGGACGCTTAGAGCGACACATCCTTTTGTACTAGACTAGGATATTCTTTTGAAACAATGTAAAGTCTAGTTTATATTTTGTTATATTCTGCTGTGCTACATTAGTTAACTTTTGGTATGTAACGGCCAAGATGAGTCTATTCTTTTGGGATAAGGATGTAAATTCTATGGATAACTTTATGAAATCTTATTTATTGATGGATTATGTTAGTGTTCTCATGTAGTGAATGGTGTTTAGAATGTAATACCATCCAGGGTGTGTTTTGGGGTGTTACAGAAATCAACACACAATAAATAAACAATCATTATTTTTTTCCTTATTCACACAAGTTATGCATCCACCAATACACTCTTGAGATCAGACAGATCTTTATTTAATGTTGTAATAGAGCCTTGAGATTAGGGTTTTGAAACGAAGGATATTCAGGAATTCAAAAGACTATCCCGAGAGAACATATACATTACACAACCAAACTTCTTTTCATAGTCTTTCACTCTTCATCATTTAAAAGCACAATTTATACTTGCTCATATTTTTTCCTTTTCAAACACATGTTTGCTATTTTCACAACAACTTGCTTTTTTCACAGGTAGACATATTGTCATTCTTTTTCTTCTTCTTCTTCTTCTTCTTCTCTCTCTCTCTCTCTCTCTTTTTTAATTTTCAGCAAGGCAACTGAATGTATATATATATTTTTTTCTAGCAAAACATCTAATGCAGATATTCACAAGTATGCAAATTTTTTTTTTTTTTATCATCTTTTCTCAACCAACATCTCTCAAATTACATAGACAATAAAAGTTCAATTTCGGGGTAACCAAGGGTAAATGATATTATTTATTTTCATTGGCTTGGTTATTATATGTTTGGTATAAGAAATTTTTTTTTTTCAAAGGCTCAATCATGGCTTCTAGGGATAATAATATTCAAAAAATAAGACTTAGGCTCAAATAATGTCAAAGATGACCTAAAATCATATCTCAAGAGTTCTTGATAACACACTTCCCATACAAATAATTTAAAGTCAAACAATCATTCACAATATTGGTGTTGACCAAAACTAAAATAATGAGACTATTGAAGGAGATTAGCTGAATAAAAATATTCTTTATTGAGTAAATGTAAATAACCCTTTAAAGAAGATTGGATCAAAACTCACTAGGGTCTTATGCATCTCCACTATATGTTTCAAGTTTTAAGGTAAAATACCTAATAAATTTTCAACTTGGTAAAGTTTAGAGTGCACAAATTATGAGTTTTTATAATAACATAATATGTGATACAAAATATAGAATAAAGTTCTATGTGATGCTTAAACAACTGTAAAATTAAAGCTACGCAAATTATTTCTATAGTGGTGTCAAATTATGTATAAAAATATCATTTAGATATTTAATATCGAACAATTTTTTTTTATTTTTTATTTTTTTTAGCAAAGTAAATAAACTAAAAAAAACGTAAACTAAAAATTTTCACAACACAAAATATACCCATAATACCCCCCAACCTAAATCCAACATTGTCCTCAATGTAAAAATAAGTACCATAGTGCTCAATAAAAAAAATAATGAATAAAGATCAAAGGGATAAGAATACCTGGTGCTGCAACAACTCTAAAACTTAAAAATAAAATACTCATCAAATAAAAACTATAAATTGAACAAATAAAAAGGAAACTGAAATTAAACAAAAAAAAAATTAAAATCTAACTACTATGTACAAATAAAAATAAAAGCTCACACTCAATCCGGCTTAAAGTCAAATTTGAATATACGCCCATTCAGTTTTACTGGCTTAAAAATGTGACGTCGAAGTAACTTCTTTAATCGAATTATCCAGTCAGATATCCAATATATCTTTTGAACATGCAAGAAAAGAGAGATATATTCATTTTTATGCAAATCTAACAATGAGATAGAAAATAGATTTTTATCAACTATAACACACAACTCAACTTTCATACCCTCACCAAGATTAGATATGTGAATCTCATTACTACTTGTTGATAATGAAAGGTCTTTGGGCTCATTAGCCTCTTGTTGAATAATAACGTCACTTAATTTTTCACTATCAAGAGTATTAATGGATTTATCCTCAGTTTGTAGTTTAGGAAAAGAATCACTCTCATTACATTGACCATGCGTAACCTCTTGTTCTTGGGTCAATGTATTAAGCATGTCATTTATCTCTTCAATATCTTGGCTTATTTGAGTATTGAAAGCTTGTTGGCTTTGCATAAATTCACAAAGAACGTCTTTCAAATTCTTTTCTTGTGGGTCATGGTAAGGTGGATATTGGAGAGGCTCTTGTGGTGATGTGGCATATATAGGTAACTAATAATGTTCATTCCCTCAACCACAATTGGAATAAAAAGTTTCAAAACAATGGTCGGAGTAAGGTTGAGAAGAATTAGATAATACAATTAACCCATTCCTCAAAAATTATCGAGCAGTTGAAATTAAAGGGCAAATCTCAGTGGAATGTCCAAACTCATCCCAAATCACACATAATTCCTCCATAGGAAAAAAACTTGACACCTCATTAAAAAAATCTAAAAATATAAAAATAAAAATTATGAAATATCTAACCTAAGGAAAGATAAAAAAAATTAATAATCAATAAGAAAAAAATAAAGGACAAGATTACCGGATATGTGATGAATTTTAAATCTAGCAAACCTCAAAAGATGTGATGGCTCATTGTCTTTCAATTCCTCGACTACGACGCCAAAAACTTGCTTCAACTTTAATATTGTAAACTCAAGCACAGGTTGAGCGAAGTAATATATTTCTCGGAAGACCGAGGTCGAACCCTCAAGGAATTGTAACAAGAGAATAATCACACAAATTCTAAAACAAACTTAAAAATAAATGATTCGTTTGAGAAATTGTTGAGTGGAGAAAATTGATTTAAATAATTAAAACAATAATATAAAATACTAGAGCATCGAGTACTTCCTCTCAATTCCATACAATACTGATTAAAGACTCAAATCTTAACTTGAAACAAGAATTAGATGCCGGTTAATTCAAGTAACAAATGAAGTAAGAAAACCTAAAATTATAATTAAAAGATTATTCAGGAACCTGAATAATCAACCAATTATATTATTTTATGAAATAATGATAAATACCTCAAGCGTGGAATAACCAGTTATTTACTCGCAGGGAAATTCAAGCAATCGATGTACATGACGCAATAACTCATGAACTTCTATAGAATAAAAACTTTGCTAAAAGATCAAAAGCTAAATTAATAAAATATCATAAATCATTAAGCACATTGTCAATAATAGTACCGTACTTCATTGACAGGTCCTCCCCTAGCCCTAGCTAAAGCTTCTAGCCAGACATGACGAACTAAAATCAAAATAAAAAGATTGAAAAAGAATAATAATCATAATTCCTAATTTTCTCCTCTCAATAGATAAGAGCCCTTATTTATAGTAAAATAAATCTCGGGTAAAGGTAGGAGATCCAAGGTTGGCTTGGAAGGAATTTCTTGTCCAAATAGAAGTCTTGTAAGGTCAAATCTCGTGCATAAAATCTTTGGCCTCGCTGGTATACAAACTATTCAGACTTCGAACTGGAATTTTTCATTTTTAGAGGTTGAATCATAAAATTTTTGTGAAAAATACTTTTGTAGCTCTTGGAGTCTTCTTTCTAACCCCGTAAAATCAGGTCAATCGGATATCGGAGTCAAAAGTTATGACTAAAATACTGACGATGTATCAAATCCTTATCTTCTAGGATACTTTCCAAATCCAACTTCAAATGAGTTTTCTCTAAACTTGGACTCTTATAAGAATTGAATTGCTGATTTATCTTCAAGTCTTCCTATCTTTATCACGATTCTTCAATCCTTATCAGTTATGATTCTTCTTCTAGTGATTGTTTCACTTGCATTATTCATTATTATTTTAAATCAACTAATTTACCTGTAAAATAAATCAAACAACTAGAAAAAGTATTAAACTAGAAATCAAAAAATTTAACTTATTTAATCCCAAATAATATGAAATTAATCAATCATTAAATATAATAAAATAATAATTTTAATGGTTAATCACATGATCAAGGGAGGATATAAATGTCAAAAAAAACTATGAAATTTCAAATAATGTACTTGGAAACAAATAAGTATCAAAATTAAGAACTATTTTACCCTACATTTTTTTTGAACTTTTTTACAATTAACTCTAATTTGGTGTACCCCCTCCAATTTCCTCATCTCATTAAACCAATATGGCCTATTTCTTTTTATTGGGGCTATTCCCACCCAAAAATCCCTCACCGTTGGTATATCTCACATCCACAAGGTAATGAGTACCACAATTCACAACCAACTCATTCCTTCTAATCATGACATCTTTGAGCACTCTATCGTTTGTTGTTGAACCTTCTCAACCCAGTAATACATAAAACTGAAGTCCATGTCTTGTGAGCATACTTCCAAGACATTAGTAACAATATCTCTTGTTCGGGATCGATACTAGCACTGAACACTTATATATGTCTTATCTAAGGCTCCAACACAATCCTAAAAATTCAAAAAAGAAGTAGGAATAATATTTCTATACAAGTTTAGATGCATGAACATAAAATTAATTTAGATAAGGTTAGATACCTTGAACCATTATCATTTCTCATTTGTAGAATCTTCTAGTACTGGTTCAAGAGTCTTGAGCAAATGACCTCGCAATCTTATCACAATATTCAATACATTCTGAAAGTGCCTACTAATAGTCCCACTAGATCTCTTAAATTGTTGTCTTATCACTCAATTTTTCACGTGATATGCAAGAAAATAGTCACTTGCTCGTCCTATTGTCTCAAGCATGGAACATAACCTAATGAATGCTCATCTATTCATCCTAAGTTGAGCAACACATACATCATCATTCACATAAGCATAGTCAGTCAGAGACAATAGTCCTCCTTGTAAAGAAGTCATTGTGATAATTTTGACCTCTTAATGATTTTTTTTCTCATATATTAAAGGATAATAGTAGACATCATATAGAAAAAACTATTGACTAAATGCATGATATTTGTCCACAACACAAATAACGCAATCAATTTCTTCTTCCTTATCATTTTCCTTCTTGCTAGACTTAAACGAGTCATAACTGTGACAAAAATTACAAAGAAAAAATATGTATTTTTGATATCACAAAGCCAAAAATTAGATTTGCTAAATGGAAGTTATGTACTGTTGTAAATATGTTATTTTAGTCGTGAAAGAAATAGTTAAAGGAACAGTACACCATAGATACAACGAAAAAAAACATAGAGGAATATTAACCATAGTTGTCAAATTGCAATTCATATTGTGAATCAGAATCCTAAATTTGAGAATTGTAAATTGTATCGAATCGTGAATCGTAAGATTCGACACAAATTTGAACAAAAAAATAATACTATATATTTTAGACAAAATATTAAATATTGAATATTATTACATTCTAAAAATAATCAATTGACATAATCACGTCTTCTAAATGGAAAGACGCTAACCTTTTGCTTCATCTTCTTCTTTTGCTTAACCATTTTCGAATTCAACAATTTGTAAAAAAAAAATATTAAAGAACTATGGCCATTTAAGAACCAAAATAGTGACACTCAATATAGATTAGGTAACAAATATGAATGGAAAAAAGAACAAATTAGAAAATTGATCGGGAAAAAACATACGAGTCAACATTTTGAAACAAAAAATTAGAACCTAAAAAACTACCCATGAAAGGATTGAGAGCAAAAATAAATCGATAATGCGATAGCGTTAGTCTTGACCTTTAGCTTTAGACAACGCAAAATGAGTTTTAGACGACGTCAGAGAGAGAACGAGCAAAAAAATTGAGTTTTTATTAAGGCGTGTGTTCATTTGCAAATAAAACAACATCGTTTTACTGTTTAGCAGACAAAACGATGTCATTTTGCAAAAAAATTGAGTTTTAAAAAAAATGATCGAAACGTGTGATTCGTGATATACAATTTGAATTATACAATTCAGGTGCTATTCAACTCTAAAATGATTCTCATATAATATATGAATCGTTTTATACCGATATCGAACCGAATCGTACGATATAGCGCTGTTTGGTAAGCTCACCTAGTGGTATATTATTGGCTTAGGTAAACCATGACAAGAGAATAATAAATAATTTATCTGAGGGCCAATGAAACAATATATAATGGAGGGTAAGATTATGGATTTTGCTATTTCATCAACCTTCAGTCATACTAAACTATAATATTATGTTGATTATATAAATGAACTCCTAGCCAAATAGTGTTGAACCCAATGCATTGTTACTCTGGTCTGTTCCAAATAGTGTTTGTCCCAATGCCATTGCCGAGGAGTGAAGATCAACATCGTCATAGCAGTAGCAGACAACGAACAAGTGCACTACTTTGCAGATATTAAAGTCTGACATTTTTTTATTTAATTGATTCTGCAATTGTTAGAAATAATGGTATATTTATTATAAAAAAATCATTAAGTGTTGAATGAGAAATTGCTAAAGTTTTTGTGACTTTTCGCAGCAATTGAAAATGTTGTTAAAGTCTTTATGACTTTTGAGAGTAATTGAAAATGTGGGAAGTGAATATGACATGAAATGTTATTATTTCAAAATTGGTGACTTTTGGTTAAAGACACCAATCCAAATAGTTACATTTTTTCATAAAGCCACCATTAACACATTTTGGTTAAAAGACACCACTACAAATAGTCACAACTTTTTATAAAGTTACCATTGATATCTCTTGAACTAAAAGACACAATTTCAAATGGTTGTACTTTTTCATTAAGTCACCATTGATCCCCTTTGGATTAAAAGGTACAATTACATATGGTTACACCCTTTATGAAAAACCACTAGGGAGTCTATAAATAGGTGATTCATAAATAGGTGATTCCTTACACTCCCAAAACATACAATTGAACAATTCAAAATTTGCTTTCTCATTCTAGTTCTCTCAATTAGCCAAAATACTGAATTAAGTATTCAATCTTTCTTTTCTCTCTCTCTGCATATTGCTGCATTATTATTTCAAGTTTGATTCAAGTATAAACACAAAATTGTGTTCATTGGAGTCTTGGAGATTGAAGTGCTGCATCTTCAAGAACGAAATCCGTTCTATCTTGGGAGACAGTTGCTTATCAATTTTAAGCTTGTCAACCTTAAGCACTGAGATGGAGCAAATTTTTCTTAAGAAAATTGTGATTACACAGGGCTCGGATTATTGTTTTTATTATTTGATTTTTGGTTTTCTGAATTTTAGTATTCGTGTTTTTCTGCGTCAATGTAAGTGCACTGATTTTGATTTCTATACATTTTGTTTAGATTAGTTCATAAGTTAAACTTTATACAGTTTAATATAATATAATTATATACATATTTTCTATAACAACAACTATATAAACTTTAGCAGTATACGACACACGTAAAAATAACCTTAGATTTCATCAGAATTATTTTCTTGTTTGCTTTTTCTGCCTTCCAATTGTTCAATCTCATCCTCATTCAACTACTCACCTCCGGTTTTTGTGCCTTTTGTTCTTCTCTCTCTCTCTCTTCGCGGGCTTTTGATATACAATTTTATTTTAAAATAATAAATATTTGTATAACTTAATATTTGTGTAAATTATATTTTTGATTCAAAAGTAGAGTTAAAATGGATAAAAATAAAATAATGAATAATTTTATTTTCGATTAGGGGATGAACTACATTCAATGGAATGAATATATCTCAACTAGGTTAACACCTATTTACTTATCTATCATTTGCATTATTCTACCTTTTAAAACTTGTATGCTTAATACATGGAAAAGAGAATAATACATTATTTATAGTATCTAATTTTTTAAAACTTCAAATTTCGACATTGGGAGACTTAGTTCAAAGTTTCAAATTTAATGGTCTAAAAATATACCTTTTTTTCAAAGAAGGGGTGGGTGGTCGGGCGGGTGGGGCGGGGGGGGCGGTCTCTTGGACTGGGTTTTAACCGATTTTTTCGGACGGATTATTGGGTCTGGTAATGGGTTTGGGAGCAATCTTAAGCCATTTTTTTTAAGGATATTGGGTTCGGGCCAATTATCTGGTTTATCGAGTTTCAGACCTATTTTTTTTTTTTTTTGCCAAGTAACTGGACCCGTGGGTATCCCGACTAGTGGACACCCCCAGGTCTATTACCTTGAGGGCAGGGAATGAAAATGGCTTTTCGCACTTGAAAGATATATTCTCACTTTGTATTGTAAAAGATTATTTTTTCTACATTATACCCAAAATATTTAAATTAATTTTAATGTGATCCTCGAACTAACATACGTTTCAAATTTTATTAAAAATCAAAGTATATGTCACCCACGTGTGTTGCTTTTAAGCAAAAATATAAACTCATTCATATTCTTTGGTGATATGTGTATCAATTTTTATTGAAATCTAAAATAAATTTTAGTTCGAGGGTCATATTGAAACTAATTTATGGTATAATATACAAAAATAATTTTTTGACATAGAAAGTGAAAATCGAAATATCTTTTGGACTCCAAAGTGCAAAAAATCCAATGAAAAATATCATGCTTGATTAGGCAAATGCCAAATCCTATGATTTGTGGGATTATGTATTCCTTTAGAATATGAATGAATTTTAAATCTCGCAAACTAAATATTAGAATAGGCATTATTATGGAATATCTATTATATTCCTAAGATAAAATACCATGTACCAAACATAACACAAATCATAAACCTATTAAGTTCACCTTTTTTACATTCACTTCACTAGTAACTAAATTCACCTCACTCTATACCTACCACTAAAGACAAAACTCATCTCAATTTTTATTTTTTAGGATTTTTTTTTATAACTCATCTCACATAATTTATACAAAAATATGTTCAACTTGAGTATCTAGTATAAATCTCTCAAGTGATATTCAAATTGATATTTGTTCCAAGTTTATTTTATTTTGTCATACAGATTTTTTTTATCAATTTTAATAATTTTCATTTAAGGTTTGTATAATATATATAGGATTAAATATTATATAAAAAAATACAATACAATTCAAATCTCTAAAGATAAACAAAATGACTTTTGCTTTTTACGGTTGAAATATCTTTAAATTGTGCTTTAAAGTTAATCCGACCGCAAATATTAACACCCCAAATTTAATAAGAAAAATAAGTCCCCAAAAATATATTTGGGGTAACTTTTTAAAAGTACTTATAAGACTTATAACTTCTCATAAGTACTTTAAAAAAAAT
>JAHQCQ010005295.1:0-16557 GCA_023539305.1 Ilex asprella | reverse complement strand
GCGGGAAAGGCGATGTGTGGGGGGGGGACCTATTGTTGATGGTACCAAATTAGTAAGTTTTGCTGTGTGACATCTCTTTGTCATGTGTGTGTAAGATAACTACTGATTAATAGTTTTGTACTCGCTTTAACATCTATGGATTGGTTTTTGGCTTAAAAAAAAAGGACCACATGGACATATATTGTTTATGAAATGCAAAAATGTTGACAAATATCATTATACTAATTATTGTTTGTGTCTGAAGATACAGAGTAATAAAAAAAAGTTAACAATAAACATATTTTTTTCTATATCTAAAATCAAATCACAAACATAGAGAAAAAATAAAATAATTTAAACATCGGTTGCAGTGAAGGTGAGAAGTGATGGACGACAGTGGTGGTGCTAGGAAACGGTGATAATTGTGATGCGCGACAATGACCGTGATGGTGGTGGTAATCGTGGGTGGCAATAGCGATGGTAGTAGTAGTGGCAGTCATGGGTGATAGCGACGGTGGTGGTGATAGAGGACGACGGTGATGGTTGTTGCCATTTGAGATGGTGGGGCGATGACGGTTGTGGTGGCGGCGATGGTGGGTTGTGGTGGTAGACAGTGATGGTGGTGGTAGTGAATAACGATGGATGTTTTTGGGCGACACTATGATAGGTGATGGCGAATGATGGTGGTGGTAGGTATGGTGGGTGACAATGGGTAGCCACAGTGGTGGGTGGTGAAAGGTGGTGGTGGTAAGTGTGGTGGGTGTAGGTGATAGTAGTTGTTGACAACGAGTGGTGGTGGGTAACAATATGGTGGTGGTGGGTGGCAACTATAGTCGTGAGATAATAATAGTAATGATAATAAATATAAGAATAAAATGACGATAGTAGTAAGTGGTGGCGGTAGCGTTGGTGGAGATAAGGGTAATGGTGGGACGACAATGGTGGTGATAATAGAGACGGTGGTGGTGGTGTGGCAATAATAGGGATGGTGGCGGTGGGCTGGTGGTGAAGTGGTAGGACAATTTTAAACACTATTTTTTTTGTTTTTGTTTATAGTAGTAATAAAAAATTATAAGTCCTAGAAACACTTTTAAAAAGTTACTTAAAATACATCATTAGGGACTTGTTCTCTCTATTAAATTTGGGGTGTTAATATTAGCTGATTAACCATCAAAAGTTTTATTTATTATATTTAATGATTGGTTAATTGCATATTATTTGTTATTAAATGAGTTAAATTCCTTGATTTTCTAGTTTGATACTTTTTCTAGTTATTTGATTTATTTTTACAGGTAAATTGGTTGATTTAAAGTAATAATGAATAATGCAAGTGAAGCAATCACTAGAAGAAGAATCATAATCGATAAGGATTGAAGAGTCAAGATTGAGATAGGAAGACTTGAAAATAAATCAGCAATTCAATCCTTATAAGAGTCCAAGTTTGAAGAAAACTCATTTAAAGTTGAATTTGAAAAGTATTCTAGAAGATAAAGATTTGACACGTTTTCAGTATTTTAGTCATAACTTTTGACTCTGATATCCGATTGACCTGATTTTTGTGGGGTTGAAAAAAAGACTCCAAGGGCTACAAAAGTGTATTTCATAAAAATTTCGTGATTCAGCCTCTAAATATATAAAATTCCAGCTCGAATTCTGGACAGATATTGTACCCGCGAGGCAAAGATTTAATGCACGGAATTTGACCTAACAAGACTTCTATTTGGCAAATAAATTTCTTTCAAGCCAACCCTAAATCTCCTACTTATACCTAGGATTTATTTTATTATAAATATAGGTTCTCATCTTAGATGAGGGAATTCTTTTTTCATCTTTTTACTTTGATTTTAGTTCGTCATGTCTGGCTAGAAGGCTAAGCTATGGCTAGGGAATATCTCTCAACGGAGTACGGTATTTTTATTGACTTTTGTACTTAATGATTTATGTTATTGTGTTAATTTAATTCCTAATATTATAACAAAGTGTTTATGCTGTAAAAACTCCTAAGTTGTTGTGCCACGTACATCGATTGCTTGAGTTTCCCTGCGTGTAAATCACTGGTTATTCCATGCTGGTAGAATTAATATGATTTCATAAAATAATATGATTGAATGATTATTCAGGTTCTTGGTAGTCTTTTGATTATAACTTTCGGATTGACCACTTGATTTGTTAATTGGGTTAACCGACATTTAATTTCTATTTCGAGTCAAGTCTTTGAGTCTTTAATTATTACTATACAAAGTTGAAAGGGAGTACCTAATGCTCTAGTATTTTTAATATTGTTTTAATTACCAAATCCAATCTTCTCCAATCCACAACTTTCCAATTCAATCCTTTTTACTCTTGAATTACTGTTAGTTTTTTTGTGTGACTGTTTCTTTGTTGCAATTCCTCGTGGGATCGACCTCGGACTTTCCGAGAATATATTCCTCTACTCAACCTGCGCTTTGGTTTACACTTTTAAAGTTGAGGCATTAGCCGTCGAATTAATTTCAAAGTAAAATTTAAAGATATCTCTACCACGAAAAAACAAAACTTATTTATCTTTTGAGATTTGAATTATGTTGTATTTTATTATATATATATACCTTTTTTTAACAAGAAACGTTTCCAGCCTAACAGAGCAACACAACACAACTCCTTAAAAGGAGAAGTGTCATGAACCCACATATACACACACACACACCCAAACTTCCCCGATGTGGGAAGCCCCAGCCCCTCCATAGACATTTTTCAGCCGACGTCTCAATCTCGTATAGCAATCAAGAGGAAGCCAAGCCCACACCTGACAAGTGTCAGGGTGCACACACACACATGTTCTATTTTTTTTTTTTGGCAAGAAACAGTTCTAGCCTAGAGCAACACAACACAACACAAGTATTATATATATACTTGATAATTGAAAATATATTCATTTAATAGTCTATGTCAATATAGGGACTGTGTAACTGTACGGTATAACTCAAGTGGTAACAACAATTAGTTATAAATTCAAATATCCTAATTTCAAATTTTGGCATCAGATCACCCACAATGTATTAATGGAAGCTGACTTACATACAAAAGATCTTGCTTAAATTTATAACAAATGATATATAGAATAAAAAATAGGGAAAGAAATGTTACTGGAATTTGGATCCAAAAAGTATGCAATAAGGGTGCAACATACCTCAAGCTAATTGGGGCTACATTGGCTCCAATAGTATCAGCTGCCAACAGATTGTC
Source organism: Ilex asprella (assembly GCA_023539305.1). Classification (NCBI taxonomy): domain Eukaryota; kingdom Viridiplantae; phylum Streptophyta; class Magnoliopsida; order Aquifoliales; family Aquifoliaceae; genus Ilex; species Ilex asprella. The sequence goes on along the minus strand of JAHQCQ010005295.1, from coordinate 13,353 downwards.
CATAGTTTGGAGCCCATGCACGAAGATTTCATGGGCTTGAAACTGGCCCTATATATAGAAGACACAACATATGTGTTTTACATGATCTGTTTTGAGGCAACAATGCTATATTTATCAAATTTTGAATTTCGAATGAATGTAAACCATAAGATGAATAGGTTGCACATAGTTGACAATAAGAATGAACGTTCACTCTTTTTAACAAGCTGCTTCTCGAATTATGCCCTTTTCCACTACGTTTTTGAAGACTACGGGGAATGGCTCATATTTACAGTAATTCTTGGACGTTCGTTCACTTGCTAAAAACTTACTGACTTTTCGAAACCCCACATTCAAAGAAATAAACTTTTATGCATTCGCACTCCAATAATATGAAGCACTTTACTTACTAAAAAGAGCACATAAGAGATTTCTTCTTGAGGAAACTATTGAATGGCTATCATTATGTCACATTATTTGAGATTCCAAAATTTGGTAAATTTTTTGGTGTACACATCATTTCCCGCTTTGAGGACATCTCGAGTAGACTTTATTTACAGTTTGTTTTTAAATTTCTCTGAAAATAATAAAATTCAAAATTATACTATTATGACATAATTTTTTTAATTAATTTATTTGACTTAATCTATCATAATCTTTTGATTAATAGCAAGTCTCACCTAATAGTAGAGTTATTATAAATTCAATTACCTTGAATGTTTAGATCGGTAAAACTATATTCAAATAGAATTATGATATATTTTAATAGATTAAAAAAAATATGGTTAGGCCCTAAATCACATAGAAAGAGAGCGCAAAAGTGTCAACATCCAAAAAAAATAAGAGTAGAAGTGTCTTGAGAGAGTCATATTATATATATACAAACACACATTCACCCAAAAAATTTAATATAAATAATATATTAAAATTAAAATTTCATGCACAACTATAAGACAAATTATTTAATTTTAAAATATATGTTGATTATAAAGTCCTAAAATAATAATTATAATTTTATATGTATCTTTAGATATCTATATAATAAAATATAACGATTTTGAATTTTAAAGACAAAGAGCGGCCCAGATCATTTTGTAACCAAAAAAGTCATCATCTAATGGATAGCGTTTTCCCAAACTGTCTCAAACTATTGACATATCAGATCGTTTTGATCCGACGTACCACATTAACTCTTTTAAAATATTTTTGCTGCTCAAAATTTATAGTTTTCAAATTTTATATTTCAAAATTTAATTCTCCAAATCTTTTTCTTAAATCAAGCAAATATATATTTCTCATTCCTCCGTATCTCTCTCTCTCTCACGCTCAATTCACTTAAAAAAAATCAAATTTTCACAATATTTTTCTCTGTTTCTCTCTCTATCCCAAGAAAATATTAAATAGTGCCTAAATCAAGCAAATATTATATCTCACTGCAGATAGATAGTATATATCAGAGAAAGAGATAGTATATTATGAAAATATTCCTTTGTATCTCTATTTGAAAGAAAATTATATAATAAATATTAGATAGATAGTATATATCACAAAAATATTCATATGTATCTCTCTCTTTCATTCAAATAATACTACAAACACAAATCATACAAATTCAATAATTAATTCTATTTTTTCCATAATCAATAAAAAAAACGTAACTTGTAAAAAATCTAATTTAACAAAGAAAATATGCTTAACATGTAAAATATATAAAATTAACTTCAAGTTATTGGGCAACTCAGATATCAAGAGATATATTAAAGAAAATATGTTTAACATTTAAAATATACAATATTAAATTCATATCCAAACACAAATCATACAAATTCAATATTTAGTGAATAACACAAAACAACAATATTTACTAAATAATTCAAATCTAAATACCCGAGAAAAATGATACAAAATTATAAGCTAGAGAAACGATACAAACTTAAAAGCAATACTAAGAGTACGAATCATACAAAATCAATATTTAGTTAACAACACGAAACAACAATTTTTACAAAATAATTCAACACAAAATAACGTTTAGTTTAAGAAAATATGCTAAGAATATAAATAACTGATAAGAATTATATAAAATTAAAAGCACTATTATAAACTCGAATCATACAAATTCAATAGTCAATTTTATTTTTTCCATAATCAATAAAAAAAAAACATAACTTGCAAAAAATCTAATTTAACAAAGAAAATATGCTTAACATGTAAAATATACAAAATTAAATTTAAGTTATTGGACAATTCAGATATCAAAAGATGTATTAAATAAAATATGCTTAACATTTAAAATATGCAAGATTAAATTCATATACGAACACGAATCATACAAATTCAATATTTAATGAACAACACAAAACAACAATATTTACTAAATAATCCAAATTTAAATACCCGAGAAAAATGATACAAAATTACAAACGAGATAAACGATACAAAATTATAAGCAATACTATGAACGCGAATCATACAAATTCTATATTTAGTGAACAACACGAAATAACAATATTTGTTAAATAATCCAATACTAAATAACTTTTAGTTTTAAGAAAATATACTATGAATATAAATAATCGAGAATAATGATACAAAATTAAAAGTACTACTATAAACTTAAATCATACAAATTTAATAGTCAAATCGTATCTTTTGGAAGTCAATTAAATTTCTGATACTTATATTTAGTTATTTAACAACATCTATAGACTTAGTTTATTTATGAGAGTATTGTTTTAATTTTCATTCTATTAGTTATAAATTCTATTATTATTTAGATAAAGATGATTATAAATGTTAAAATCGTGGATTTTGAATCAAAAGTAGAATATATAGTCAACTGATATATTTTTTTAGACGTTTGAATTATTATATTTGAGTAGTTATAACATAATTTTCATGGGATAACAATTTAATGTAGAAATATATGATATGCATATAAGTTGATGTTATACAAAATATTAACGGACTCATTTTGTTCGTCGTTTACTACAATGTTATATTTTGCTTTATATTTATGTATGGACAAATATTCATAATTAATTTACGAGTAACACCGTGTCTTTAAACACAGACAATTGCTAATGAGTTAATATTTTCTAAATAAAAAATTGAGCACTATAAGTAAGTAAAAATACGAATTAATAGAATTCATGAATTAAAAAATTTAATTCATAAATTTTATAAAATGAGAGTACGAATTAGTGCGTGAAACACGAGAACGTTAAGAATTTAGAAGTATTATGTGATTAAAGTTAGACCTGTTCAAATAACATGAGAGAGAAAAAGGACAGAAATGCCCTTGGAGTCTGTTTTGATTGCAATAAAAGGGGTGTGGGAGTTCAGAAAATGGGGCCAACAATCCACATGGTTTAATTAAGTTGAGATTTGACTCTTCGGCCAGACACATACTTTTCACACACACACACACACACACACACACACACACACACATTGCTGACCAGCAAAGCAAAGCAAAGCAAAAACCAATTATAGGGTGTGTCTGTCTGAAGTAGTACTTGATTATAATCAAACATTGTCCCAGTCCCAAGGTCTTGTCCCCACCCCCCCCCCCCCCCCCACATTCGAGCTGTTTTCACGCTACAAAATCTATATACATACATGCGTGTCGTATTTTTCCTACTCAAGTGGTGGAGAAACCCAACACGGAACCTTTGGATGGCAACAGCTCCGGTCGTCTTCATTGCAATGAAGACATTAATGTGAATCTTTGGATTTATTTTTTGTAGAACAAAGAATTAAAAAATAAAATACCCAATTGTTATTTGATTCAATTCAAAATTCTGATAGCTAAAGATTTTATATATTTTAAAAATCTATTTAGTGCTATAGTTAGTAATATAAATAACATATTTTTGTACAATTCTCAATATCAGATAATCTACATTCCATTTTTTAACTAATGGTAAAAAATTATTGTCCCCCCCCCCAAAAAAAACATATTTTATGTACAATTCTCAATATCAGACAATTCAACTAATGGGGGGTGCAACTCGGCGGGTTGGACAGTCAATTCTAGTCCAACCCTAAGTATATAATCTTCAATTCTAACTCTAACCCTAACTCTAACCCTACCTCAAGTTGAGGGACTCAATTCAAACACTGCTCGAGTTTAATTCGGGCGGGTTTAGGTTGTATTCGGGTTAATAATTTCATGTTACTTTATAAGTTCAATTTGAGTTGAGCCTAAAATAGACTTATTGTTCTAAACCTGATACATATATTACATAATATTCACCTTAGACGAAAGAGGTTGAGAGAGGGAGGAGGCGTAGGGAAAGGGATCTGAGAGTTAGAGATAGATCTGAGAGTGAGAGAGATTGAGAGTGACTGAAGGTCTTGAAGGACGCGCATTCTTCAGATTAACCCTAAAATAAAATTATATTTATACAGTATTAATTCAGGTTGAACTCGATTTTAATATTCGGGTTTAACCCGTGAACCCGATGCCTCAACCCGAGGCCTGCCCAAATTGAATTCGGGTTATAATTTTTTGACCCAAGTCCAACCCAAGTATTAAAAACCCTAATTTTTCGGGTTGAAATCGGGTTAGCCCGCCTAAGTTGCACCCTTATCAACTAATACACCCTTTAACACTAGAAAAATCTCAAATTTTTTTAGTTAAATAATCAGAGGTATCTAAATCAACGTATGCACATGTCAACACTAGACAACCCACTAGACAAACCTTTCTCTTATTTTCTTGATGTCTACTTTAATTTTAATTAAATTATGTAATTAAACCAAAAAAATATTTAAAATATGAATATTACACAATTAATACATGATTTTTTATATTAAATAGTGTGTTTAGATAAATGATTATTGCTAGTAAATATATATTACATGATAAAATTAGTAGATACATAGATCTATTTTATTAAAATTATAATTAATTTATTCAAAGTGAATCAAATTATTGACCCTTCATGTTCATGAATACATATATAAACCGAAAAAAATTCAAATTAAAATTTTTAATAAAGAGAATTTTAAATGGATGAGAATTTTAATTCATTGGCCGGCCTAATTTATAGACGGTCTGTTTGACTCCTCTTTAATTGAATCGATCTTCATGTTTCTCCTCCAACTTACGCTTACTATGAAAGATTTTATTATGTATCTCAAATAAAGGGATCATTGACTGAATGAATCCCATCAACTTTTTCAAATAAAATCCACTAACGTGGGTCTAACATTTTTCAACATATTGTAATCAATAATATTAAATTAATTAGGATTAAGAGTGTCAAAACGTGTCTTGTCAAATTAATCGTATCAAGTCTATTTCGAGTTCATGTTAAAAAACCTCAAACCTTAACCTGACACATTTAATTAATCATGTCGAATTGTCTAACCCCGACCTTAAGTTGACTTGGCCATTAAACATATTACTTGAACCCAACTTATTTAATATACGGATTGTATTTGAGTTAACACATAAAACACAATTTATTTAAGCAAAGAGGAAATGAAATGAGTTTAGGGTTAAGTTTTTATTTTTTTGCTTTTATATAGTTTGATAACCGGTTAGACGGATCTACAACGAATTATGTTTGGTTTGAATTCGAATCACGTCAATCCATTTAAAATATATGTGTTAATTATGTCAAAATCGGGTCAACCCAATTTTAACCTGAACCCGACACACAATTTTTTAGGTTTAAACGTGTTGACCCATTTTTTTTCATCGATCCATTTAATTTTATGTTTGACCCATTAATTTTGTGTTCATTTTGTGTTGTGTTAACATGTCGGATAAAAAATCGACACCCCTATTCAGGATTGATTGTGAGTCTCAATAAATACCCCTCTTATAAATAATTAAATTACTAAATGAAGTCCATAATGTTAATCCAAATAACATTACCCTATTCTAAAATCGTGAAAAAACTAAAAAGCTTGACGTTGTCATTAAATTACAGAGTTATCTACGGTACCAACAAAAAATTAACTAACTGAATTTTACAATATTTGTTAATGATTTTATTACATTTATGCATTTTTTTATCATTGTTGTGATAAAAACAGTAAAAATCACCTACAAAAGTAATATATATATTTTTTATATCGAAAAAATAATAAAAATATCTACAAATGTAAAAAGTGATAAATTTTTTAATTATAAAATAACCTACAAAAATTATAAAACATCCATTAAAGTAAAAAAATTAAAAAATATAATATCAATTGTTTTTCTTTAGTAACATAATCAAATCCTTAAATGAATAGCAGACATCTACGAAGAACAATAACCCATATCCATAAAAAATAGACAACGATTAAATAAAACTAACATCAACTCTAAGCGACTCACAATCAATACATCTCTATACTCTTAACTAACTGACATCGGCAACATACAAACGTACTCAACAAAAACACAAACCTAAGCACACACTCATTTGAAATTGACCAGAATAATCAAAACTACGTAGCTAAGTTCGACTAAACAAAGAAAAAATAAAACCACTTACTTAGAGAAGTAGCAGAGATAATCGCAGAAATAGTTCAAGAAGTGACAAGACCAACTCGTAAACCTAAACATTTTAAATTCGAATTTTGACAATCTTTGAAACTTACCCATATCTTTCATGAAAATCTTAATCTCGAAATAAATTACTTACCTTTGATTGGACCGGAAAAAATTAATCGAAGTATTATGTGTAACGACGGTCGGAAAAAAAAAAAAAAAAGAAGTAACCAAGATGAAGCAATGACCCCTCTGGCTATAAATTATCGTGTCAATAATACCACCAACCACCAAGATAGGAATTCACGCACACAATCTTTTCAAACTGGATTGCCCCAACTGAACTGAACTTACCTGGAGCAAGAGTCTCGTCAACAAAACTTACATCGACATATACAATACATATATAGAAGTACCTACAAAGTAAAAAGATAAATTCTCTCCCGATTCTCTGCGACTGAATGCAAAAAACCTTCCACGAGCAAACGATCTTGTATTTCACAGGATTTCTTGTTTACTCATGTATGCATTCTCACTCATTCTCACTTTTGGTATCTCTAGGTGGTGTCACCAACCAAAAACCTTCTCCGATTAACAGAACGTTCCGCTACCAACAATTGAAAAAGCAACTTTCAAGGTCTCGTTGCTTTAGTGAATCACTTGAGCCCTGATCTGAAGCTAGATCAGTGAGCATGATGCTACTACGCTGGCCAAAAAACCAAGAGATGTGGAAAAAGCTTGTGGAATCCGGATCGTAATTGGACTACTTAAGCTACGTATGTAGCTACAGCAAAGTCGGTTTCCTTTCAGATGGACCTTCCCAGTTCTCTCTGACTGGATTAACACCTCCAAATGAAGCACCTGCAGCTATATCAAGGCTGTTACCCATTGAATGGAGCAAAGCTGAGAGCCCACCGGTGGAGGCTCCACTACCCCCTGGTCCCAGACCGAGAAGATCAAGCGTAGTAGGCCCGTCAGAAGGAAGCCCTAAACAAAACCCAGATGCCACCGGATTTCCCTCCCGCCTGGCATGACCATTCCATTGTTTGGCGGTGGTGGTGGCGGCGGCGGAATTGCGATCTTGGTGATCAGATGATGGTGAAATTGCCAACCCAAGACCACGGAGGAACGAGGAATTGGATGCCGTTGAGCCCATTTGGGCTGCTTTTTGGAGTAATGCTGTTGCAGACAAGGAGGGTTGTGAAGATGGAGCATAATGTCGGTGGTGGTGGTCCTGGTCGGTTCTTGGGAAAATGGAAGAACCGTTGTTGGAGAGATAGAAAGAAGAGGACAGAGAGAGCGACATGGGTTCCATTGTGGTGCGCTCGGAGCCAGCCATGGCGCAGAGTAAGTCGGAGTATGGAGACGGTGGTTGCTGTGATGGCTGCGTTAGTTCTCCACCTTCAGTTGGAGATGCAAATATACTAGCAAATACCCCGGTGGTGCTACTTACATTGCCGCCAGAGGTGGTGCTAGTCCCACCGGCAGTGGTGGCGGCGGTGGATAAGCTCGTCGTGACTGGCTGCTGCGGTAAAAGTCCCGTCTGATTCTCCGGCAACTCTGTAAATTAACCAAAAACGAGAACAAAGAAATAGAAATAATAAAACAACAATAAATTATTATTTTTTATCTACCCAAAGGCTTTGGAGATCATTATCAAGAAAAAAGAGAGAAAGCTTTTCACGTTAAACCCTCTTTCAGTCCTATCACGCAAGGGCGTGAACAAGAGAACTTCTCAGGCAAAAGCAGACGGCAATCATGGCGTCCTTTTTCTGTCACCCAAATCTCTCTCTCTCTCTCTCTGATTATTTTCGATTCTTGAGCTCAATTTTCAACTGCTAATTTATAGCTTACCAGTCCAAAGACTCCCCCCCTCTCTCTCTCTTCATATGAGAACAAGAGAACTAATAGACAAGTCGGTAATAAAATAACGCCATAAATCGCATGATGAAAGAAACCCAATCCAAATAACTTATAGAATAGACCTTTTTTGACTTATAACATATAACTTGATTGATTACTACAATAGAGACAACGTAAAGATTGCGTGTGCGTGTACCTGAGCTTTGGATGGAGAGAACCGGAGAGAGAACACCGGTGGACGGAGTAAGAGGAGGTGGTGGTGGACTAGACGATGACGTAGTCGTCACAGCTTGAACCGTCAAATTCCCTTCCGAATTCGTAATGGCTAGAGTTTGATTCCTCGCACTCTCTTGAGCTAACGCATCGCAAAACGCCCTATGAGTAATAAAGCTATCCCTCCTGCAAAACAAACAGTTCAAAACTTGTTCAGAAACTTTTCCTTCATTTTCTCAGTATCCAAACAGGGTCAGAAAGGGAGAGAAAATGGTAAACCTAGAGAACAAAGTGCCACAATCGCATCGGTACTCTCGAGTGCCACAAGTCTTCATGTGGGCCTTCCAATCGGATTGAACCGCGTACTTCTTCGAGCACCGCTCGCACTTCCATTTCTTCTCGCCGTGCTTCCGACAGAAGTGCTTCTTTATTCCGGTGAGATCTCCGAGAGCTCTCGACGGATCGTGGTGAACACAGCTTGGTTCAGGACACACGTACACTCGCTTTCTAACCTCCTTGCTCGTTCGCTGTTTCAGCTTCCACGGTAAGTTATGGCCTCGCCGGTGAAGTTGAAGGTTCTGGTCTCGTTGAAACCCTTTGTTGCACACCTCGCACACAAATCGGTTCGTCGCTAAAAGAGTCTTCGGCGACAGAGATATCACCTCCGCATCTGGATCTGGAGCGATACAATAAGAGAACAAACCGGTTGCCATAAAATTTCAGTGACAGAGACAGAAAATAAGTGCAGTTTATAGAGCTGAGTTTGCTATTTTATGAGCTTACGGGGCATTCCAGGGAGATTTCGCTTCTTCTTCGTCGCTACCATTGGTGGTGGCACAGCTTGAATATTAGGAGGTGAACAAACAGTACTGGCTTCTGCAAAAGTTGCAGAGACTACCATTGGAGCTGAACTTTCATAGTCGACCTTCATTTAGATATTCTTCAAACCCTTAGCTAGCTTTCTTCCAAATTCGACACCTACTCTTAACCGGAAGTTCTTCGTAGCATTACAATTCAGCTACTTCGGGTGAGTTTCAATCAGCTCTCGTCTACCCAGAAAAACTAGAGCTCTGACCCCTACTAATGTTGACGAATCTTCAACCGAAAATGAAAAACTTCCTCGAAAATTTGCCACCGAAACATTAATCATTGGCAACAGATGTATTTGAAAAGTTAGATTTCCCTTGAATAATTCCCAGCAAAATTTTCCTGGAAAATAATAAACTTTCCTGATGAACAAGGCAGATGAAATCGCCGGCTATGTTCATTTCTCGACTCAGAAATCAATATCGGAGAATGTCATATACGGCGGCCGTTTCATTTTTACTGGAGCGGAGAGAGAAGCGACAGAAACAAAAGCCAACGAGCGCGAGACACAGAGAGAGAGAGAGAGAGTATAAAATAAAATTTATGGAATTAAATTAGAAAATTAAAAACTGGTTAAGCGGCGGCAGATTAACCATGGTTATTTTTATAACCATAGTTAGACCGCGAAGTTCTTTGGGGCCCAAGTTACAACTCTAAGTCCGTACTTGACATCCAACCGTCCACGTGTCTAAATCCCCTTATTAAATGACATTTGTCGGAGAAAGTCAGTGTACGCGGTGCTTGTCGTTTTATGAATGGCCCGAAAATAGAAAAACTTCGAATTGTAATAATCAAATGAAGCTGCAAAAGACAATTATACCACCGTCTTTCCTTATTCGTCTGGAGTTTGGATTGTGTTATATAAATAAAGGGTTTTTTTTTTTTTGTAATAAAAAATTTGTTACAAGGAAAGTAACATTGACGACGTTAACCTCCAAACTCAATGATCGAGTGGCATATTATGGTCCGTTTGGTAGGAGGGATGAAAAATTAAAAGGATAGAAAGTTGGAAGGATGAAAAGTTAAAAGGAATATGTTTTCACTCATTATGTTTGGTATGATGGATAGAAAATTGAAGGGATGCATTTTTCTTTGTTTGGTATTAGATGAAAAATTGGATAGAAAGAAAAAATATATATTAAATTTACCATTATACCCTTACATCTCATTACATGAATAAGATTAAAGAAAATAAACTAAAATGCATGTTTTTTTAAGTATATAATATTTAAACCCCCTAAAGTTTATAATTATATAATATTTAGACCCTTTTTAAGTTTAAAATATTATATTTAGACAAAAAATACTCCAATCAAAGATGAAATATTAAATATTTCAAATTTTACAACAAAAATTCATGTTCTATAGTATCATTTATTAAAATAAAATTAAAAATAAAATTTACTTATAAAGAAATTCTTCATTTAATTATTTAAATGTGTATCTAACTAAAAATTATATGTATTTTTTTATTATGTACATTTAATTATTAAATTTTCTATTACATATACAAAAGCAAACTTAATAAGTTAAGTTCTAATTATATTATGTGATAAATACTAAATACTAAAAAATATATAATTAAAAAAATTAGACGTAAACGGTTTGAATTATAAGACTATTGGGAATCAAAAGAAAAAAGGAAAAAAAAGAAGACAAATAAATTTTTAGGCCTCATTCATCAAAAAAGCCAAAGTCACACATGTTTTGGGCAAAAAAGAAATTGTTGAACTTACATTTTATTAAAATTTCACTTTTAAAGAGAGTAGTGGGTAAAATAGTCCATTCACAAAAAATACTCATCTTCCCTCCATTTTCAATCAATTTTCCTCCCATTTTTGGGGGAAAAAATTTTGGTGGGCCCAAGAGAAAGCTTTTTCCTTCCATTTTCCATTCCTTCCATACCAAACAATGGAAAGACTTTCCTCCCCTTCCATTTTCCTTCTTCCATTTTTCATCCTCCCTATTTTTCCTCTAACCAAACATAGCATTAGCGTCTAAGTCCTCTAGAGGATTATTCCAGCAAATTTGAGTTGCTATGATTAATCCTTCGAAATTCCTTTCCATTGACAAAAATAAAAGCATTGACGTTATTTTTGCAGAGAAAAATACAGACAATTGTAATAATCTATTATTCATAAATATTCAATTAACTCAAGAAACGCTAATAAAATTCAAACTTTTTTTGGATGACGGAGAAAATCTATGGCTTATCCTCAACGAGATAGATGTGATTTAATCGTTCAAGTTCGTAAATTCAAATAAAACTAATGATAAATCTTGGGTACATGAATCGATCATTAAATTCATACACTAATTAAATGAAGACTTGCGTTTTAATAAAAATTTAAATTCATATTAGAGATTTGGATATGATAAGCTCGTCTTACCAATTAAAAACAACTTCTATCTCTCAAAAAACTTAAATTTTTGACCTCATAAAAATTAAGTCTTTACAAAAAAAATGTTTGTGTTAAATACCGGATACCCATTGCCCGTTGGTATTAAAATTCAAACTTTTGTTTTTTTGGGTTATACAGACAAATCTTATAACTTATTCTTAACAAATAAGAACGTATTTATATCGCTCAAGTTTGTGACTCTAAATAAAACAGAACCAACTACCAATTTTAACCTCACATAGCAGTTAAGAAAAGCAAAGGAGGGTTGTTTGGACATAAACAAGTCCTTTTATATATATGGTTGTACAAAATAGATCATACGGTTTTGACGTGCTACTTTTGTGGACAATACTGTATGAGGAATAACAAGAATGCCACTCTGTAGATAAGGACGATTGTGATGATAAGACAAAATTGTCTCCAGTGTTTGTCGGTTACTGAGTGGTTTTCTCGTGATTCTTTACTAAATACTGTCCAGGTTACTATTTATAGGAACCAACTCTGCAGTCAAATTCCCCTCAAAATGGCAGAAATACCTTCGTGCTTATGGAGAAATTATATCTCATTAATGTTTAATTTGGTAAAAAAGATAGAAAATATGAAGGATAAAAAATAAAAATAATATATTTTTTATCTTCCAAGGATAAAAAATAAAAATAATATATTTTTTTCCTTTGTGTTTAGTTAAGTGGATAAAAAATAAAATGACTAATTTATTTTTTGTTGACTAACATTAGGTGTGACAATTTAGTTATATTGTACCAAATTCGTGTTCAGTCATTACGGGTTTGTGCCGAACATTAGTCACACGAAACTCAACTCATTTAACTAATTGTGTCGTGTCGAATTACGAGTTGACATGCTTATTTTTATGTCGTGTTCATATTCGAGTTAATCAAGTTCGTGTCATAAATTTGTATCGAGTTTGAGTCGTGTCATCGTGTTAGTTAAAAATTTTCATCACTAATTAAGATGAGAAAAAAATTAATTTTAAAAATTTTAAAAATTTTAATTTATTTTAAAAATTTATTAAAAATATATATATAAATATATATTTTATCATCGTATTTTTATATGAAATTAATGTATACATTATATATATATATATAAAAATATATATATACAAATAATTAATTTTTCATCCACTTTTCGTCTGATGTTGGAGGGATTGATTTTGGTGAGTTGGAAAGAAAATTAATTTATCTACTTTTTCATCATTCCAACTTTTCTTCCTTACCAAACATGATATTTTATTTATCCCTCCAACTTTCTATCCTTCCAATTTTTCATTCTTCTATTTTTCATCATACCAATTGTAGCATAAGTATAAAATTATTTAGGAAAAATTTCAGTCACACCCCCTCTAGTTTATAATATCTTCAAAGACACCCCCTCTAGTTTCTAAATATTCAATGACACCCCTTCTAGTTTATATTTAAACATCACTAACACCCCTATCATTAAACTACCATTTCTAACAAAAAAAATTAATCTAAAATACCAAAAATGCCCCTACATAAATCTCAAGTAATTTTT
>JAHQCQ010005294.1:0-16598 GCA_023539305.1 Ilex asprella | reverse complement strand
TTGTGGACATCCCTCCAAGTTGTTATTGCTTTCTTTGTATGCTTACTAGCTTTTCTCTTGGTTGTGGAAAATCCTCCAAGTTGTTATTGCTTTCTTTGTATTATTGATTTCCTTAATAATATTATCATCTCTTGATTGTGGAATACCCGCCAAGTAGAATTGTTTTCTTTTATTGTGTTATCATCTCTTGGTTGTGGAATACCCGCTAATTAATTATTGCTTTCTTTTAATTTAAGTCTTGTTTTATTTTACTTCCATTGTTGGAGCTTCCTTCTTCCCTTAGAGAAGTGAAACTCTTCCACTTTTCTAGAGCTTTACCGAAGCCGTGAAGGGTGGAACGTGATTCACTCATTCTTTGTCGAAGATTGTTTATATTGATGCATTTCATTTATGCTTAGTTCTAACATTTATTTCTTCATAATGTCTTCCCATTTAATTGTTGTTTCTCTTTCAAGAATGAATAGCTAAGCTTTTAGTTGGCTAATCCAAAGGATACCTCCTCTTGGGTATGCTATTTCAACTCTTTTTCTTTCCTTCCCTCAGAGTACGGTGGTTCGGTTTGACTGGGTAGAGGGTGGATGAGATCATGAGTCTTTGATATTCTGTAGACTTGTCACGGTTTATGTTTAGATCCTCACTTCATCTCATCTCTAGCTTCCCACGAATCAATCGTTCATCTATGCTCTATTGGAGGAAGGATTTGGGTTGAATTGATATTCCCATTGGAGTGACCCCTTGGATTAGCCAACATTTGTCTTCTCACTTCATTTCCGTCACTTTACCAGACAACTTTCAAACCGCAAGAATTTTACACTTTCTTTTACTCAAAATCACCTTCCCCTCGGTTTACTTCCTTCCCCGTGGAAACGACCTTGGAATACCACTAAGTAAAACACGACCCACGAAAGTCTCCTTGCGATTGGGGAGCACTTTTGTTCACACGCATATCATATTTTCACCATTTCCATTTTTCCTATATCCGTGCTCTTTCTTTTGACATCACTACCAAGGGAGTGTGATACTCTCCTTCACTCACATATCATACATACACATGTTAAAGAGTGATGTTTAGAGGTGAGGAACTACAAGAAAATTTAACAATCACCAAGGCCAAGGTCAATCCTCCCTAAGTGGGTGACACTTCAGAGCTTTCAGTCAGGCAGGCTCACGGATATATTTCTATTGCCATCAACCAGGACACATGAAGAGGGATTGCCCTCAGAGGCAAAGATCCCAAAGTTATGGGACTTCTCAGTCAGCTCCAGTTCCAGGGCACTACATCGGCCCTTACCACTTTTCGAGCAGGGACTCTGCAATCAGGCCAGGTGGGCTAAGACATGGGTAGAGGTTAAGGCCGAGGGCAGGGAGTGCAGGCTGAAACTTTGGGGACCCAGGGGTGTGTCTATGCCATCACACCTCAGACTGAGCCAGTGGATCAGTCAGTCATCCAGGGTATATTTCTACTCTCTCGCTTACGGGCTAGGGTGTTATTTGACTCTGATGCATCGTATTTATTCATTTTTGCACCATGCGTTAGAGATTTAGGGTTAGAGGTTGATACCTTGGAGGAGTTGTTATATGTAAATTCGTCCCTAGGAGCTAGAATGTGTTTTGATAAGATATGTCGTGGGTGTGAGTTAGAGATCTCAGGGGTCCTACTCACTGTGGACCTTAGGGCCATGGACATGTCGGAGTTCGATGTCATCCTTGGGATGGATCGGGTCGTCATTGATTGTGACTTGAAGAGATTCACTGCTTATACGCCTGAAGGTGTTTGTTTCAAGTTTTAGGGGAAAAAGCATGACGCTTTGCCCCAAGTCGTGTACGAATCTCGATGGCACAAATAGCTAATGTATTGGCTTGCGAGCCTCACTCTAGAGGACAAGATGAAAAAAGAGTTGGGATTACCTCGGGTTGTTTGTGAGTATAAGGATGTTTTTTCAGACGAACTACTAGGATTACCTTCCCATAGGGATGTGGACTTTAGCATTGAGTTACACCCCAGTACTTCTCCTATTTCTATGACTCCACATAAGATGACACCTGCAGAGTTGCAAGAACTCAAAGTTCAATTATCAAAATTATTGGACAAGGAGTTCATTTGACCGAGCACTTCGCCTTGGGGTGCTCCAGTATTATTTGCCAAGAAAAAGGATAAGACTGTGCAGCTCTGTATAGATTATCGATAGTTGAACAGGGTTACCATAAAAAATAGGTACCCTTTGTCGAGGATCGATGATCTGTTTGATTAACTGAGGGGAGCGAGAGTCTACTCCAAGATAGATCTCTGAACGGGCTACCATCAGTTGAGAATTAGGGAGATAGATATCCATAAAATGACATTTAGAGCACGGTATGGGCATTTCGAGTTCACCGTGATGACATTTGGGTTGACGAATGCCCCGGCGGCATTCATAGATTTCATGCATAGGGTGTTCCAACCCTATTTAGATTAGTTCATCGTGGTGTTCGTTGACGACATCCTGGTCTACTCCAAGACCGAGGAGGAGTATGAGGGTCACTTGAAGATTGTTCTTCAGATCTTGAGGGATCAGCAGTTGTATGCCAAGTTCAGTAAGTGAGAATTTTGGCTCACAGAGGTGAAATTTTTTAGACATGTGGTGTCGGCTTCGGGCGTATCTGTCAACCCAGAGAAGGTTGAGGTAGTTATGAGTTGGTATAGGCCAAAATCAGTCTTTGAGATATGTATTATCTTGGGATTGGTGGGGTACTATCGGAGGTTCATCGAGGATTTCTCCCGACTAGCTGTCCCTATGACGAGATTGACTCGGAAGGAGGTCAAGTTTGAGTGGAATAATTCTTGTGAGAAGGCATTCTAGGAGTTGAAGAGGAGGCTTAGTTCAGCTCCTATTTTGATAATCTCGAAAAGGGGACAGAGGAATATAGTGTACTATGATGCATCCAAAGACGAACTCGGTTGTGTTTTGATGCAATCCGGAAGGGTGATGGCTTATGGTTCTTGACAGTTAAAGAACCACGAGCAGAGTTACCCCACACACGACATGGAGTTGGCGGCCATTGTATTTGCCTTGAAGGCTTGGCGCCACTATTTGTACGGTGAGAAGTTCGAGGTGTTCTTAGACTACAAGAGTCTGAAATACATCTTTACACAACGGGATCTCAACATAAGACAATGCAGATAGATGGAGTTTCTAAAGGACTATGACTTCACTTTGCATTATCATCTCGGTAAGGCAAATGTGGTAGTTGACGCACTTAGTCAGAAGTCACGATGAGTCTTGGCTAGTGTGATTTCCCGGGAGTGGCTTATGCTCGAGACTGTGGGGCAGTTTGGGCTACACTATGTAGGTCGGGCTCAGGGTACTTTGGAGAGTTTGGTGGCTATGCCTTCCTTACTGAGCAGGGTGATTGAGTCCCAGAGTTAGGACACAGAGTTGTTGTTCATCCGGGACCGTGTACAAGCATGTACAGGTGACGAGGGCTGGGCCATTCACTCGGATGGTGGTCTTTGATATAAGGGAAGGATTGTGGACCCCCAGTTTGCCGATTTGAGAGATAAGATTCTCAGGGAGTTCCATTACTCCCGTTTTGTAGTTCATCCAAGTGGCACGAAGATGTACTATGATCTTTATCGCTAGTATTATTGGAGTGGGATGAAGAAGCACACTGGAGACTTTGCCAGAAGATGTCTCACGTGTCAGCAGGTCAAGGTCGAGCACCAGAGACCAGCAAGGTTGCTCCAGCCTTTGGAGGTGGCAGAGTGAAAATGAGAGCATGTCACGATGGATTTTGTGACCCACTTGCCACAAACATCGCGGGGACCTGATGCAGTTTGGGTGGTAGTGGACCGACTTACCAAGTCAACACACTTCTTGGCGGTGCGAATGACCTTCAGGTTAGAGGAGTTTTGCAAGTTATATATATGGGAGATAGTCCGGTTACATGGGGTGCCCATAACTATAGTATCGGATCGGGACCCCAGGTTTACAGCTCACTTTTGGGAGAGTTTCCAGCAAGCCATGGGCACGCAGTTGACGATGAGTACAACCTTTCATCTCTAGACGGATGGTCAGTCGAAGAAAACCATCCAAATTTTAGAGGACATGTTGCGGGCATGCGTCCTAGACCTTAAGGGTAGTTGGGAAGAGCATTTACCCTTAGTGGAGTTCACCTACAACAATAGTTATCAGGCGAGCATACATATGGCACCCTATGAGGCACTATATAGGAGGTATTGTCGTTCCCTAGTGTGTTGGACGAAGGTTGGAGAGAGACCCTCTACGGGTCCAAATTTGATTAGGGACCTGATAAGGAAGCGTCTTCTTACAACTCAAAGCCAGTAGAAGAGCTACGCCGACAAACGACGACGACCTCTAGAATTTGAGGTGGGAGATCATGTCTTCTTAAAGGTGACACCTAAGAGAGAAGTGGTCAGATTCGGAAACCAAGGGAAGCTCTCATCGAGGTTTATCCGGCCCTTCGAGGTACTAGAGAGGGTGGGTACAGTGGTTTACAGGTTGGCATTACCTCCAAATTTATGGGGTGTTCACGTAGCATTTCATGTCTCTTTGCTCCGAAAGTATACTCCAGATCCGACACATGTGGTAGATTGAGGTGAATTGATGATTGATGTGGATGGGACCTTCGAGGAGGGACCGGTACGTATCATGGATAGCCGGGAACAAGTTTTGCAAGGCAAGACTGTGAGGCTAGTGAAGGTGTTGTGGTAGCACCGGGGAGTGGAGGAGGCAACATGGGAGCGTGAGGACATCATCTGTACCAGTTATCCATTCTTGTTCGAGAATGGAGGTACAAGTTTACAATTTTAAGTATGGGATTACAATTGTGGCATATGCATGTGTTTAAGTGTACATGTGTGAATGAATTTCGGGGACGAAATTCTTTCTAAGGGGGTAAGAATTTAAAACTCGGATAAAATTGAACTTTTACAAATAAAGGGTAAAATGGTAATTTATCACTACGATGCGGTTACAAACCTGAGGTTTTTTATAATTCAGATGATGAAACGGAACTCATTGTTGGGTTCGTCTCGCAAAATCTAGTTACCATGTCAATTTTCATCGAATTTCGAGATAGTCTATTTTTTGCGTTTTACGAGGTGGTCGGACCTTGGGAGACCCAAATACAAATTTTTTAGAAAATTATGAGATTTTGAAAATAAATGAAGTCAAGACAAAGTAAAAATATTTTGAACTTGAACCGGAGCGAAATTTAATCATTTCGGGATGAAAACGGACCCGGAATAAAAAGGGACATGTGGTGCGTTTTGGACCAAGCAAATTAAAGAGTATAAAAAAGGGAGAAAATCTGATTTTCTCCCCATTCTTCAGCCGGTTTAACGTGAGAAGTGGGGAGAGGGAAAAAGCTTGGTTCACCAACTTCTCTATATGATCTACGAAGATTGGGAGCTCGGATCCGTTTAGGCCAAGAGAGAAAGTCGTTCTCCTCGTCAAGGGCTACGCTTACATACCAAAAAAAAAAAAGCTTTTACCGAAGGTGAGAAAACCTAAAAGTTGGAGGAGAGGTATTTGAGCATGGGTTGATTTCTTGAAGCTTCCCAAGGTCATTCCTCACGCTACAAGAAGTAGGGTTCCCTCCTATTTAGACTTATTTCAAACCTAGGAGGTTTATATGGAATGGGTAGGTTGATAGAGATATGTATCACTTGCCTATAGTGTTGATTTGGTGAAATGAGTTATGAAATTGGGTAGAATAATTTCTATCTTGGTTTTAATAAATAAAAATTGCTTGATAGTGGTTTCTTGAGAAATGTAAAAAAATGTTGATTGTGGGCATGTTGTGTGTTTTCCATATGACTTGACGAGTTTAGCATGTTAATTTCATGATTATGTGATAATATGCTTGGAAATTGGGTTGAATGAAAAGTTAATATATATATGTTGTCAAGAGAAATTGACATTGAGATCAATTATTGTATTTATATGCTTTTGATGTAAATTACCATGGGTGTTAATTTATGGTGAGTTTGTTCATATGGCTTCCACTACATATTGAACATGGTGATCAATAATACAATTAGACATTACATCGTATTTACACTGGAACATCGCATTCATGGACATTTGGGCATGAGGGTGGGTGGTGTAGGCATGGTTAAATCAAACACCATACTTGGTGGATAATGGGTGGGCTAGGTATCGCTGGACCAAGGTTTAACAGAGTCGCACGGATGCATGAAAAAGAAAAATTTGTGTCGGGTATAGTAAGCAGGGATAGACTCTCCCTTGGGTGCAAGACCCGACAATAGGTTTATACACTTCCGTCGTTGCACGTCCAAAAAGTGTATCGGTGTGCGGAGCTAGCGGTGCGACACAAAAAGTCCGCTACCCAATAAAGACACATGAGTTTTGTTATAAAATTGTCATACGATGTACAACATCAATGACGGATTTATCAGACATTGACATACATTGTGTGGTGGGAGCCGTTGAGGGCTCGGGTTTAAGGGCATGGTTGAGTCTCATCTCATTTCATAGTATGTCATGGTGAAATTTAAATCTTGAATTGCATATTCTTGTTTGGGATGATTATTATTCGTTAAATGTTGTATGTGCACATTTCATATGCACTTAGGTTGAGGAGTAGCCTCTTTAGGAGATACCCTATTGAGCATGGCTCACTCTTCGTGGAAAAATATTTCAGGTGCAGAGTATACGCCGGTGAACGGACCACATTCGGGTCGCCAAGGTTAAAGAGAAGCCAAGATGTGACTTATTTTTAGTTTTGTAAATTAAGTAAAGAAAACTTGGTTTTCTTTTTGATCATGTAAACCTATAGTACTGAATGTAATAAAACTTGTATAAATGCCATGTTATATGAGTTGAGTTGGGTAGTACATGTGTTGGTTGGTTTTGAGAAGTTTTGAAATGAATAAGAAATGAAAAACTATGGAGATGGACAAAATCTGGGTTTAACTACCGTTGGTCGCGACCCAGAAGGTAGCAGCTACCAGTAGTCAACAGGTAGTCGTGGACCAGAAGGTCTTAGGCTACCGGTAGTCATTGGTCCAAAGGGTTCTTGCTACCGGTAGCCAGCAGGTAGCTTCCGGTAGAGATTTTGCAAAATACCTGAACTACCAGTATTCAATATACACCTACCGGTAGCTCATGGTCTAGTGGACCCGAGCTACCAGTAGGTCCATAAACACCTACCGGTAGCTCTTCCAATAATCTGAAATTTAAAAATTATTTTGCCATGCCTCTGGACTACATAACCTTTTAGTTAAAGGAAGTGAATAGACTATAAATGAGATATTTTGAGGTACGTTGGATCTTGGTTGAGCTTAAATGATTAAAGGAATGCATATCACAATTGTAGACAAAAACCCCGATTACGGGAATAGTTATTGGCGTTGTGTCGGGTCAAGCGACATCCATTAGTATTTCCGCGGGTTGACAGATGGTTAATGGTTGATAAAGGACCCCCGGATTTTTGGGGTGTCACAAGTCCACTACCACCCATACTGCGTCATGTCCCCGCGATGTTCGTGGCAAGTGGGTTACCAAATCTATCGTGACATGCTCCAACTTCCACTCAGCTACCTCTAAGGGCTGGAGCAAACCTATTGGTCTCTGGTGTTCAGCCTTAACCTGCTGACACGTGAGACATCGACTGACAAAGTCGCCAACCTGCCTCTTCATTCCACTCTTGTAATACTGGTGACGAAGATCATGATATATCTTCGTGCCTTCTGGATGAACCGCAAAATGGGAGTAATGAAACTCCCTAAGGATCTCCTCTCTTAGATCCGCCAACTGAGGAACCACAATCTTTCCTCAATACCGAAGACTACCATTCGAGTGAATGACCCAGCCCTCATCATCTGTACTTGCCTGTACACAATCCTAGATGGACAATAGCTCTATGTCCTAACTCTAGGACTTAATCACCCTACTCAGTAGAGAAAGCGTAGCCACCAAACTCCCCAAAGTACCCTAAGCCTAACTCATATAACGTAGCCCGAATTGTCCCACAGTTTCAAGCATCTGCCACTCTAGGGAAGCCACACCAACCATAACTCCCCGTGACTTTCCGCTAAGTGCATCAACCACCACATTTGCTTTACCGGGATGGTAATGCAAAGTAAAGTCATAATCTTTTAGAAACTCCATCCACCTGTGTTGCCTCATGTTGAGGTCCCGTTGTGTAAAGATGTACTTCAGACTTTTGTGGTCTAAAAACACCTCGAACTACTCACCATAAAGGTAGTGGCGCCAAGTCTTCAAGGCAAAGACAATGGCCACCAACTCCATGTCGTGAGTAGGGTAGTTCTGCTCATAGTTCTTTAACTGCCGAGAACCATAAGCTACCACTCTCTCAGACTACATTAAAACACAACCAAGTCTATCCTTGGAGGCATCACAATATACTGTGTACATTTGTCCCCTCTCCAGGACAATCAAAATAGGTGCTAAAGTAAGCCTCATCTTCAACTCCAGGAACACCTTCTCACATGAATCATTCCACTCAAGCTTAACCTCCTTTCGGATCAATCTCGTCATAGGTGCAGCTAGTCGAGAAAAGTCCTCAATGAACCTCTTGTAATACCCTACCAATCCCAAGACACTGTGTATCTTAAAGACTGACTTCGGCCTCTCCAAATTCATAACCACTTCAACCTTCTCCGGGTCCACTGATACACCCGAAGCCAACACCACATACCCCAATAATTTCACCTCAGTCAGCTAAAATTCACACTTGCTGAACTTGGCGTACAACTGATGGTCTCTCAGGGTCTGGAGAACAACCCTCAAGTGACCCTCATGCTCCTCCTCAGACTTAGAGTAGATCAAAATGTCATCAACGAAGACCACGACAAACTAATCTAGGTAGAGTTAGAACACCCTATGCATGAGATCCATGAATGCCGCTGGAGCGTTCGTCAATCCAAAAGGCATGACTGTGAACTAGAAATGCCCATACCGCGTCCTAAATGTCGTCTTAGGGATATCCTCCTCCCTAACTCTCAATTGATGGTAACCAGTACGGAGATCTATCTTGGAGTAGACCCGCACCCCTCTCAGCTGATCAAACAAGTCATCATTCCTTGGCAAAGGGTATCTATTCTTGATAGTAACCCTATTCAACTACCAATAATCTATCCATAGTGTCCTTCTTCTTTACAAATAACACCGGAGCACCCCAGGGTGAGGTGCTCGGTCGAATGAATCTCCTATCCAATAATTCCTGTAATTGAACCTTGAGTTCTTGCAACTCAGTAGGCGTCATCCTATGTGGAGCCATAGAAATGGGCGATGTACCTAGATGCAACTCAATGGTAAAGTCTATATCCCTATGTGTAGGTAATCTCGATAGTTCATCCAAAAAAATATCCTCGTAATTACACACCACCCGAGGTAGACCCAACTCCTGTCTCGCCTCATTCTCCAGGGTAAGGCTTGCTAGCCAACCCATCAACTGTCCGTGCCATCTAGAGTCGTATCTGGTTTGGGGTAAAACATGTTGCTTATCCCCCTAAAACATGAAATAAATACCGTCAGATGTGTAGGCAGTGACCCTCTTACCATCACAATCAATGACGACTCAGTGTGCAGTCAACCAGTCCATCCCAAGGATGACATCAAACTTCGACATGTCCATGACCCTAAGGTCCACGGTGAGGAGAATCCCTGAGATCTCTAACCCACAACCTTGACATATCTGGTCAACCCTCACCTTAGCACCTAGGGGAGAACTCACATGCAATAGCTCTTCCAAGGTCTCAGCCTCTAAGCCCAAGTCTTTCACATTAGATACAACAATAAATAAATGTGATGCACCAGAATCAAATAATACTCTAGCCCATAAGCAATAGAGTAGAAATGTACCCGTATAACTGACTGGTCCGCTAGCTCAGTCTGTGGCATCATGACGTAGGCACGCCCCAAGGTCCTCAAAGTTCTGGCTTGCCCTCGGCCTCGACCAATACCCTAGCTCATCTGGCCTACTTGCGGAGTTCCCGCTCGTGAACTGGTAGGAATTTGTGCAACAACCTGGAATGGATACTAACTTCCTTGGCTCATTGTGGGGTAGGAAGGAGTGTATTGAGACTGTGAATACCCCATTGATGACTGGGACTGAGACGCCCCCTAGCCCTGGGATCCTTGCCTCTGAGGACAATCTTGCTTTATAGGCCCCAGTTGGTGACAATGATAGCAAGTCTATTGGCCTATCTGAAAAGGAGGCCTCTGATTTCCCCCACCTTGGGAGGACTGACCTTGGCCTTGGCCTTGGTAGCCGCGGCCTTGCCCATGATGCCCTTACGGAGCAAAATTCCTCTACTTCTTTCCTACACCAAAAGAAGAGGATTGACCCTCTTTCTTCTTGTCTTTACCACCCACTTCCCGGATGTTCCTTGCATCATCAACCTTTCTCTCAATGGCCATAGCCGTCGTGACCATCGTGTCTAAGTCTTGCAGAAGAAGATCCACAATTTTGTCCCGGATGGACAACTTCAAGCCATCCTCAAACTTCCTCACTTTGGCCATGTTTGTGGCTACATAATCATCAGTGAAACGGGCTAATTATGTGAACTTAACCACGTATTCGAGCACCGTCATCGTTCCTTGCCTCAAGTTTAAGAACTCTCGAGTCTTTGCATGTTGACCAGTCGCTGGGAAGTACTTACCCATGAAGAGTTCCTTGAACTCCGCCCAAGTCATTGCCTCCAAGTGCTTGGAGTCTTTAACCCAATCTCACCATACTTAGGATTCTCCTTCTAGCTGGAATGTAGCTAGTGTTATCTTAGTGGCATCGGAGGTGATCTCCATAGCCCTTAAGATCTTGTGAACCTGCCGGAACCAATGATCAGCTACCATCGGATCCGCCGCTCCGAGAAAGACCGGAGTATTGTGCACCTTGAACTTATGGAGGTTACTTGATCTTCCTTGATCCCACATTTGCACCCATATTTGCACCCATATTTGCACCAGTCTGTGCAATAGTAGCAGCCGCAACACCAATAGCCTCCACAAAGGCTTGTTGGTCAAAGGTCGGTGGTGGTTGGTTGTTGTTCCATCCACCCCGACGTCCCATTGCTCTAGTTGCCATCTACACACACATAAGATAGCAATAGGCCAATAATTTAGTATCCCAAAGTTAGGGATCAAACACAAACATTGAGAATTCTCTTGTTATCCCACTAGTAGAACATGTATCACATACTAGTAGACGTTTAACCCTTGAACTACCCCGTTCATCCCTTTTTCGAACCCAAGATTATGTTTTCTAACCCTAGTGTTCCTCTTTTCCATACACATTCTATCATGTATAAAATTTCACACAAAAAGTAATACATAACATGTAGCAAGTAGAGCACATAACATGAAATGCATATGAAATTCAATGGTCTAGAACCATGCTTATCAAGCCCTAGGTTAATCGTATACCTATGCTCTGATATCAAGCTGTAACACCCCAAAATTGGGGGGTCCATTGATTACCCATCAACCCATGGAATGTCCATGGATACTGAGTAACTCGATAATACAACGTTATGCCCCATTTACAGGGGTCCATGATTTAATAAAAATTTGGGCAGAGTCTCCTTTGTACGGGGAACTCTACCCAAAAACCTAACTTGTGGATCTTAACATAACAAGACCTATCCGAGATCCAATATTCAACAATGATCACGCCGAGTTCATTTATGGGTAAATATAGACCACACCGGGTCCATTTATTCATACTCATACAAAACATACAAGGCTATATTAAAATTAGTCCATAAAAATCCAATTACAATTCTTTACATACATTACATGCCAAAATTAATTTACAAGCCTAATTTTACAACCAAAAAGATTAAAAGCCACAAGACGACTTTTCTTCATCCATGTGGCCCGCATTGTGAGTCGTCCACTGGCATATACCCCGCAACTAAAATGTTTCCCGTATAGGGAGAGCCATCCCAGTAAAGTAATTCCTATAAAGGTTACTTCCCACCTAAGTGCACATGCAATGTTCACATTCGACATTTCATATTCACACTAAGATTCCAAGCAAGAATATGCAACTCTATATTAGAATTCACCATGTCATGCTATGAGATGAGATGGAACTCACTTATGCCACCTTAACCCGAGTCCTCACCGACCCCCACAACACAATGCAATGCCAATGTGTAATGAATGCGTCTTCGACAGAAATACATTTAATGATCACTTTGTTTTTAAAATCATGTGTTTTATCAATCAGATCATTAATGGATGGTACTCATTAAATGAGTATTTTCTTATAAGTCAAAATCTTGTGTTTTGTTGGGCAACGAATTTTAGATTTTATACCGCTGGTTCCGTATACCATACTGCACTTTTTCTAAATTTTACCATAGGGGAGTATATAACCAAGTTACCGGGTCTTGCACCCGAGGGAGGAATCTATCCCTTCTTGTTATGCCCAACACAAGTTTTGTTTTTATGCAATATGCAGCTCAATGGAATCTTTGATCCCATTTTCCCGAGCTCACTCTTTAATCACTAAGAATGATGCTTGAATAAACCATGCATACCACACGCCCACACTCATGACTTATGCCCATAAATGTGATGTTAGGGTCAATGAATGTCAAATGGACAACTAAAACAACATATCAATATGTATCATGTACAATTATATCATATACATATAATCTCCATAATTACATCACAATGTCAAAACATCAACTAGCATGTGTCAACATTTATATTCAACACAATTGACAAGCATGTTATTACATCATCTATGCCAATAACACACTTAAATCACAAGACACATGATAACACAAAACAACCCATGTAATAGCCCACATAACGGCCCTTATATAAACCACAAAATAGCCCCTATATAAGCCACCAAAATAGCCCCTATACAGGCCCTAAAACCAAACCCTATATGGGCCATAAAATAGTCCAAAAATAGCCCCTTAAATAGGCAATTTATCAGTCCAAAAATAGCCCCTAAGCGGCGCATAAAATAGCCTGTAAACGGCACACAAAACAGCCCGTATTTCAATCCAAAATACAACCACATAACAGTCCATATTTCAACCCAAAATAGTCCATAAAATCAGTCCAAATAGTCTCAAAAATAGTCCATGAAATCAGTCCACAACAGTCCCAATTTCAACCCCTTAGCAGCCCCCAATTTTTGCCCTTTAACACCCACTAACTAGGCACTAAAACAGTCCATTTCAGCCACTAAAAATCCCACTTAAGGTAAGAATAAAATCAAAGTAGGAAGAACCCTACCTTTTGTAGTGTAGATTGAAGTGTTGAGACTTCAAGAATACCGAAACAACCTCCAAAACTTGATTTTTCCAAATCTCCACCTTTGGATCTTCGGTAAAATCCTTCGTTCTTGGTGTGGTTGCATATTCCTTGTCGCGGTGATCGACTTTAACTCTTGGTTCGAGTTGATCCGAGCGACGGAACGTCTTGGATCGGAAGGAGAAGATTGAAGAACTCTCTTGAACTTTCTTTTCTCTCCTCTCTCTCTCTCTATGGTGGCGAAGGGGTTGAATAATGAAGATATTTTGCTAAAAAAAAGATTTTACCTCCTATTTATAATTTTAAATACTTGGCTCTAATCGCGCTACACGCCTGCTATTTTTCGGGTTCGCTTTTGCCTCGAAACGATTTATTATATTACGTGTTTAGTCCAAATTTATTTTATTGGTACTTTAGTCCAATCATATTTAAATTTAAAAATATTTATTTTTTAAGACCACTGAGAGGTCATCCGCCACCCATTCGTCTCGAACAACGTGTAAAAAATTTGACTATCACGGAATTCAACGAAATTCCATAAGGAGACTAGATTTCGCGACACGATTCCAATAGCTAACTCCGTTTTCTCATCCGAGGTCTACAACATGAGTATTTTTAAATACACATTACAGTGATAAATTACCATTTTGCCCTTTTTCGAAAAAAATTCAAATTTACCCGGGTTTTACACAAATTATTTATGTATCTGTATGTATAAGTTAAAGAATTTTACACTTCTAAAACTTTTCTTGGTGTTTTTGATTCTTTTTTCCTTAATATAATCTATACACCAAATTTATAAAATTCTAGATTTAAAACAATATCATATTTGATTAGTTTTTTCAACCTTTCTCTAATTATGTGGCATAGTCATTTATGTCACAACACAAAGAATTTCCTTTGATCGGACTACAGTAGGCTCTAAACATTATGATGTAGGATTGGAAGAGACCCAAAAAATAGGTCATTAGGCTTTAATTTATACAAACCATTATGAAGAATACCAAAATGCTAAAAGGGTATTCTTAAACAAACTAACACATTATTATCATATTTGAAAAGGTTAATAATCATAATGAAGTTTAGATAAGAAAATCAAACTTCAAAAATACTAGGAACATAAATTATTATATAAATTATTATTAGTATCTAGAAAAAAACAGAAAGTCCCAACCATCTTAAATTTGGTTTTGACCTGAATAACCATAGAAAATAATTTATGATTTAACATTTTGAATTATGAAAAAATCCCTAACATCGAAGTTGAAACATTTGTTGTAGCCAATTCAAGTCAATATGTAATGTGTTACTACAATATTCCTCTTTAATGTTTGATTCGAAACTTACAAAAGTTTTAGTGTTTATCTTTCCTTTCGAATTATACCCTTTGTTTATATCAATCATTGTAAAAATGTCTCAACTTTTACATAAATGACACATATTATTTATTTCTCTTGTGAGCCTAAGTAGCTAAGTAGGCTCTTGGTCTTAAAATAATGCCTCAAGTTCTTCAGTGTTGTTTCCACTTATACAAACATAACAAACAAACATACATTAACATGCTACATATCATCAATATAGGTTCATATAAAGGGACGAAGAGTTCAAATTAAATTACATTAAAGAACTTGTCTATCCTTAAAACCATCAACTTAGTAGCTAAAATTATAAGGATATATGTATACATCCCACATGTACCATCAAATTTCATAATGGTAAGTTCAATCATCATTGTCCAATTAAAGACTCATTAATAGTTCAATAACATGCTTGCATAACTATTCAACATTTATAAGCATTATCAATTTGAAGAACAACTAACTTAATGTTATACATCATAATCATTCGCATAAACATAATGCATAGTCGGTTCGATCTTTTATAGTCTTTATGCAAAACCATTTCTTTAGAACTACTTGATTAGTAATAGCACTTACTTGTTAGACAAGTAGTCAAAAAATATAAAGGAAACTGAATTTGTTCACACCAATCTGAAAATACTCATTCCATTAAGTATCGAACTAGACAAAGTATGCGAATGTAATAATATATGAATTAATAATAAAAGAAGGTAAATGATTACTACATTAATGTGTTGAGTGCTTGATTGTTTTTGTTGTTGTTCCTAACCCCCGAACATCATCCCTCAATGTGTATAGTGTATGTGTGAAGAGGAGTGTCACTCTCCCTTGGAATGATGTCAAAAGAAAGGGCAACGAAATGGTGGATGAATGAAATGTGGAATGAAACGAATGTGTGTGTGTGTATACAAAAATGCTTCCCAAGCCCAAGAAGACTTTTGTATGTCGTATTTTACTTGGAATCTTATTCCAAGGTTGTCTCTTCAGGGAAGGAAAGTTCAAGTGTGGTGAAGGTGATTTTATCAAAATGGAAAAGTGTAAAATATTTTGAGTTTTGATGATTTGTAAGTTGTGGTTTTGCTAAAAAATAAAAGGAAAATAAGTATTGGCTATTCCAAAGAGGTCACTCCAATGGGATTTCCAACTCAACTCGAAACCTTCCTCCAATGATGCTTAGATGAACAATTAATTCGTGGGAAGCTAGGGACGAGACAGAGGTGAGGATCCAAGCATAACCTGTGACCAGGCCTACGGGATATCAAAGACTCACAACCACATTCACTCTCAACCCAGTCAAACCGAACCAGTGTACACCAAGAGGAGGACAGAAAATGAGATGAAATGGAAAACCCAAGAGAAGGTCTCCCTTGAATTAGCCAACTAAAAATCTAGCTATTCATGATCAAGGGAAAGACATGCATAATGTAAAGAAACATAATGAAGAAATGAAGATTAAAACTTAACTCAATGCAAGAATACTTAATCTATGAAGAAAAAAAATCAATACCCATTTTAAGAAAAACTTGAAGTGAAAAAACTCAAAAAACAATTGTAGATTCTAAGTTACACAACTAAACTTGCAATGAACTTGAAATAGCTAAGATTAAAGTGCAAGAAATCAGGATTACAAGATATTTAAAGCTTACAGCAACTGAAATGGAAAGGAAAATGCAAGAACATAAGCTTTCTATTTCTACTATTCATCATCTTCTTCATTGAGCTAAAACTACTCCTAAGCTTAGGTAGTTTTCTCTTTCAAAGCGTGTGGAATGCTGAATATATGGTGAAGGAGTGATGCATTTTCGTCCATGAGGCTCCCCTAGCCTGTGAGAGTAGACCTCTCATCCATAGGAGGCTGAGTAGAAGCTTAGACAGGCTAGAATAAGGTTAGTCAGCAACCCCCCATACCTCTATCTTTCTCTCTCATCTTCTTCCATCCTCCATCTTATTTTTCTAACTTTGGGGTGTA
>JAHQCQ010005293.1:0-16622 GCA_023539305.1 Ilex asprella | reverse complement strand
GAACAGTATTTGGGTTGGATTTGGTGGTGACATCTTAACTCGAGCAATGCCTTAAATAGGATTGAGATATTCAAGTACGATCTATGCTTTTTAAACCTGTCCAACTTGGATTAGATTCCAATTGACTCTGCCTTTATTGTACACCTATGTCCATCATTATTAGGAAATTTTCACAGGTTTACTGTTTCACCACACACACACACGCATAGAGAAAAGAAAGCACAGTATATCTCCTTGCAATGGTTCCAAGATCCAAGCTTGTAGCTCTTCGAATTATCCTTCTGGCCACCAAAAAAAAAAGTCTTAACAAAAATCCTCAAACAGGGCCGGCCCTAGAGTATGTCTGAAAAAGCCTGGGCTTTAGGCCCCATTTTGAAGGAAGGCTCCAATTTTTTAATAGCCCATGTAAAAAAGTCTTACAAAAATATAAGTCCTATCAATTATTTAGGCCCATATTCCAATCCAAATATTAAATATTCAAAAAAATAATAACAGTAAAAAAAGACTGAAATAAAAAATCACATCAAATTTAAAAAGTTGAAAGGTCAAATCATACAATGACATCCATTTTTATCTCTCTCGGTATAACCAAAAGCCAACTGGCTAAGCCACCCAACTCTTCTCTCTCTCTCTCTCTCTCTCTCTCTCTCTCTCGGTAAACTGTAAATTAAGTCTTGCATCTTCTTCATCTTCCTCTCTCACTTTCTCTCTTTCTCTCATAGTAGTAATTCTCTCACAGTAATTCTCCCAGTGTAATTGTGTAAACCAAGTCTGTCATCTTCATTTGAGAGCTTGAGATGATCTAGTATCCACCCATCATCGACTCCATTGCAACTGTGCAACATAAGGGACATGGTGCAGAACCAAAAACCAGCATTGAGATTATCTAAGGTTCTATTGTTTCATAATTTTATTTTTTTTGTGTTCTTTATCTTTGCTTTCATTATTTTAGTTTGTTATATAGTTTAACTATATTATATATTGTGTTTGTTTGCGTTTATATGTGTTTGTTTGGTTGTTATATAGCTATAATATATTAATAATATGGCATCTAGAAGACAACCAAGTGGATATGAAAAATTAAAAAAAAAAATGGACCAACTAATAGAATCTCAAAAAAGATCTTTTGATAAATTTGTTACTAGTAACAAAAATAATGTAACAAAAAATTTGGACGAAATTTTGAAAATAAACAAGTAGATAATGAAATAGAAGATGATAATGAAATAAAAAATATTGTAATAGAAAATATTGAAATAAAAGATAATAAAATAGAAGATAATGAAATAGAAAATATTGAAATAAAAGATAATGAAATAGAAAATATTGAAAAAGAAAATAGTGAAATAAAAGGTAATGAAAAAGAAGACAATCAAAATCTTAATGGTAGCAAAACTTGAATATAAAAACTTAATTAGTACTTTTGCAACTCAAAAAACAAGAAAAATTAATTTTAAATAAAAAATATAAATACTAAACATAAAAGGCCTCATTTAAAGATACCGCTTTAGGCCCCAAATTGTATTGAGCCACCCCTGCCCTCAAAAGGAACATAAGAAGTAATTAATTGTAGAAAAACATAAACAAAGATTATATATGGTAGTATTACGCATTTTGGTTTGAACCATCTCACTAACATGACAACAAATTATGCTCACACTAATACATACTCATAATCCAAGTCTGAGCAAAATTAACAGATTGAAGATGGTCGGCACGAGGGTGAAAACATGCCACATTATTTCTACATCTTCAGCAACCTCAGCCAAGAACTCTTTTCTTGGCCTTCATTCTCCCTACAAGCTTTCCAAAATGAATCATGTCAAAACTGGCTTGCCAGTTTTTTATGCTGTTGCAAATCAAGTTTGAAGTTACCAAACAGTATAGAAATGGTTGCACTGTGGTCGTACATAATGTACTCCGATAAACCAGAAAAAGCCCATTCTAGCTGTCTGGAAAAATTGGAACAGAGAATCATCAATTACACAAACCCAACGAAATCATCTCACGATATGTTGGTCAGTTCTGAAAGGCTTGTCATGCTTCATTGAGGTTGGAGCATTTGATAAAAAACCTTGTGTTGATAGGGACGGAAAATGAACCACTGAACTCATATAGGATGAACAAATATACCACAACCTCTAGAGAAGACAGAATTTTGCTCCGACATTTATTTCTTTCTTGCGAGAGGCAAACACTGGTATGGCAACTGGCCAATTCAGAGGGGTGAACACAAAATTATCGTAGCCCCTTAAGAGTTAACATCCAAAGCACATCATCGATAATTGTCACTACTCCAAGAACTGATTTTGCAGGCTAAATGCATGGAACATGAATGTAACTTATAGCACAAGTAGGCTAACCACTTGAAGAAGATTTTGAGTGTGAAATGGCCGCTAGGAACCAACAAAAAAAAAAATAGTGCAGTAGATTTTATCTGGGTCCTGCTTCATCAAAGTAGATATAATATTTAATTGAATCACTACAACAGATAAATGTGCCCAGAAAAATAGAAGAGAATATTTCCTGAAAGAAAACAATAGTGTCTTGACAGCTATTGGAGAGAGAGAGAGATACACACATAAAAGATCAATGCAACATGTAAAAAACAGCTTTGAAT
Organism: Ilex asprella; assembly: GCA_023539305.1. Taxonomy (NCBI): domain Eukaryota; kingdom Viridiplantae; phylum Streptophyta; class Magnoliopsida; order Aquifoliales; family Aquifoliaceae; genus Ilex; species Ilex asprella. The sequence goes on along the minus strand of JAHQCQ010005293.1, from coordinate 14,002 downwards.
CATCACCACTCGGTTATACATTGATCTACAATTGAAGAAATCAGCTGCAATGACCATCAAACTGCAGCAATAGCAAGCTACTTATAGAAGAGTCCTTTCAAATAAAAGATCTACCAAACTCTCTCTTCAAAGACTTGAGCTAGTAGACAAACAGATCTCCAAATTATCATGAGGAGGATTGTTGGTTCTTCAAGGCCTATTCTTTGTGCTACATTGGAATAAAATAAAAATCTTGCAGACTCCCCAAACTATGAATGCATTTTAGAAGGGTTATGGTGCACATCCTTGTCCACAAAAACCAGATTTAACGCAATTTCCAATCATAACTCAAATAGTAAGCGGCTTGATGTGATAAAGACTATAGCAATGGAAGAACTCAAATTTTTACTCAAAACTTACTACTATTTAATCTATCAGAATTCTTATTTTATATTATTAGCAATGTAGGGTAATAAAATAATTACTAAATATCAATTTATTATAAATAAGAGAGTAGGGCAACATAGCCTCCACGACATATTATTTTCTCTCTTTCCTCTTCCTACAAACACCAACTTCTATAATTTTAACTTGGAATTAGAGTTTGATCAAAAAAAAAACTTGGAATTAGAGCAATACTAATCATCTCACACTATTTTTTTCTCTTTTTTGTTTCTTTCTCATTGTTTTTTTTGTTTCTTCTTCATTACCGCTGCGTTGGTCATTTTTTGGTGAATCCACTATTGACTGGGATCTTTGGATCCTAACACCTGCTGAGGAGGCTTGTTTTTTATGGGTGGACGTTGATTTTTTGCTTTGTGTTGCATCCTCGCTGGTGGATGTTGGGTGTTTATGTTTTGATCATTGTTGATTCTTATGATTTGGGTGTTTGTTGTTGATTCTTGTGATTTGGTTGCAATTTTCTGATTAGAATAGTGCTTTTTGGCCTTGTTTGTTCATTAATCTCACCGGCGGGCAAAATTTGCACAGTCACTCATCATTCTCATAACCCTTCAACCAACTATCCATGGTAAATGGCTGTGATACACCATCTCTTTAACTTCACCAAAATCCACACACCATTCTGATTGATCTACGCATAACAGTCCCAAGCTCTTCTTTCTCCCAATCATAAGACACTGTTGTATTGTTCCCCAGATGATCATATTCATTCCAAATCATTTGATAAAACACATTCTCTGGACAACTCGTCCCACCCACCTTCCAAGAACAATAAATATTATTGTTAGGATTTTTCGTGGAAGTTGTGAAGGCAGGTGGACAAAATTTCGCAACCACTGTCATGGAAGCTGGAAAGGTCGGTGATGGCAGAAGTTGAAAAGTCAAGTAGACAAAGATGCATAGGCAGTCAAGTTGTTGCCAAGATAGAGGTGCACAGTTTATTGAGCTAAATATTACTGTTAAGTTTTTGGGTAAATGATTTGACTCTCCCTCAATTTGGGTCAAGATTTAGTTTTCCTCTTCTTTTTTTTTGTAAGGTTTGAGTAAAGGATTGGAGATGGTTTTTTGACCTTTTTTACTCAATATAAATTTGAGTCCAAATTTAAGTAAGGTTTAGAGATGCTCTAATAATTGCCAAAAGTTTGGAGGATAATCGTGTAATATTAGCAGCCTTCACGTATATATGATGGTGTTATAGTCGTGTAAGTTTGGGATTTCTTACCCCAATTAAAAACTCTAGTTACCAGTTTAAGAGATACAAAGTGTTGAAGTGATGTAAGAGAAAGACTTCTATTCCAAAATAAGGAGGGAGAAATGATGCAGGCTGGATAATACATAAATATTTGTAGTATGTTATGATGCAACCCATATGTACATTTGGTAATTATGATATACATTATATAAGGGAAAAGAAAAAAAGAGTTGATGAACATTATTAGTTGAGCTACTATCGAAAATAAAGAGATAAGCAGAAGAAATAAACTTCATCTCAGCATGCCACCATTTGTTTCAGTATGCATAGAGTCAAAAGGAGCGCTTGAAATAAAATCAAGCACCACAAGTTTTATGGATTGTCCATGTCAATTTGTTGCACACAAATGAAGATTTGTCCTTCCCCTGAGATAGTCAACTATTAACCTAAAAGAAATGCTACGAATATGTTGGACCTAATCTAATAAATCATCGAGAAGTTTGTCAAACTAAAATCATGTGAGCCAGTGGTATTAAACTGTATCTCCATTAACAGAGATCAAGTAATTAATCTTTTTAAACCTATTCAAAATTCAGTAACAAAAATAAAAAGGATTTAAAAAAAGAAAGAATGATAACTAACATTGCATCTAAAGAGGAGAAGAGTTTGGGTAATTTCCCAATGGCTACACAGACACTTGCATTTCGACAGAATTCCATAATAAAAATTCAACAAGAATCCAGTAACAAATTGATCAATTCATTGAATAATGAATATTCATGAAAATTTCAGCTCATGGACATTAATATTTATCATGTAGTTACACAAAAACTGAGATGATCTCAGACAATTCATCAAATAAGTATCCTGATCTTGAACCGTTCAATTAAACAGAAAAAATTTACAATGACCCGGGAAAAAATTTAAAATGAGGAAAAAAGAAAAATTGGACATTTTTTATGCTGCATATATGAATTGAGATTTAAGGGAAAAAATTGTACAACACCATCATATTTGATGGAATCATAAAAAAAATTGAATGTATTTGTCTATTTGATGGAATTGTAAAACTCAACTGTTGAATTCCCCCTCTTATGCAAGTAAAACATCACCAACCTTGACCAGAGAGTGATCAGACAAGTGAACCAGGTGAACTCAAAATTCAATCACCATATCGTGAAATCAATACCCACTAAAGCATCTTGTGGCTTTGCAATTGGGAGAGAGAGGGGGGCAAAAGTGTTTGAATCTGTTAACTATAAAGGGTTCTAAGGGAGCATGTTATTATAACAGTCCAACTTGTCTTTTCATCTATGTGTTGTGGCGTGTGAAACATGCGAAAATGGGAAAGGCCTGAAGTGGTTCAACTCCCAACTTATTATAATTGTATAACTGATACATTTATTGTACATTTCATATTGGTGTGTTAGATGTTTGTGAAGAAGCCACAACATGGAAGATGAATGGTTCATATCCAATAACTAAATGCTACATTTATTTCCTAGAGTTAGTATCGTATCGTGTAAGAGTTATACATCATCAATAGTTATTGGATGAACAATAATATTTATTTATATATCAGTAATAGTTATTGGATGAACAATAATATTGATTGTATAGGATTAGCTAATGGTATAACTGAAAAATTAAAGTTTAGAATAGTAGCTCAATAGTTACAATTACAAATAATATAGTGTTAATGTTATTATTCTAACTCAAAATGGATTTTATGGTCATTATTTATTTTATTAAGGCTATTATAGTCAATCAAAAAAAATTCACTTTGTTGACATTTTGTAACCGTAAAGATTTTGGAGTTAGGAATATTTTTGCAATGTCTAGATTTACAAAAATAGGTTACAGGATGACCTATGGGACTTGTTTTGGGTCAAATTCTAGTATTGGATGTTTCTCTTTGAAAATTGCTCATTCTAATTGGCTAATTCCGTAAAGTCTCATTGTAAATCTCAACTAGATCCATGTCATGAAGCTACAAAAATGAAGATCCAAAGCTAGAAAAAGAGAGAAGTCTAAGCTACAAAGTCACATCATAAAAACTTCTCAAAATCTTTCAATGCTTAGGAAAGGTAACGTCCTTAGAAACATGAAGTGATTCTTGGTAGTTTTACTTTGGCTACTTAGTTTATAATAAAATGGATTTAGAATAAATCCAGAAATGACTCATAGGATTTTTATTGAAAATACTTTTGGAACATCAAATGTTATTTTGAAAATATACATTGAGATATTGATCGACTCCTTGTTCAGCAACACCACTTAGTGCTCAATGAGGAAAAAAAATTGCTGGGTTTTAGGCTAAAAACCAAGTAGGGACCGCCCTCAACTCATTGGCCTACGACTACGACTATGACTACAGCCATTTCTCCACAATTAGAAAAAATTTGAAAAAAGGCCTTGCAATCGACAGTGGATATGGCTCGCTAATTACTCGAGTGGTCTTGCATTAGAGAAGGCTCATTGAGTGCTCGAGCGGTCCATGCTCAACTAACCTTGAATTGATCCTTGTCTCATTTTAATAACAACTTCCCTCTATCAGCTCGAACGGTCTTTCAAGAATTTGAGTAACCTTTTATATCATCTAGAGAGCCGAGAATAAACTCTAGCAGTCCCAAAGCAACTAGGCCAAGTCTGTCTAAATCTCATACTTCACCTTCGAATCAATAAAAGATAAATCTTGTAGAAACCCACTAAAGCCCCATCAGTGTGTGAAGGATTAGATAAATAGATCTTGAGAGGAGTCCTTTTCGATTTTGAAGTTACGACTCGAGACATTGCGGTGTCAATTCCGACAGGAAGATTAAAGGAGAAAAACGTCTTAACAATGGCCTTAGTGAGGTATAAGACCTTGTAATCCTATTTTGAGTATAGTGGTTTAGGTTTTGGTGGACCAAGAGTGGTCTCATCGCTTTTCTCGGGAAAGCTTTTACGTTAAAATTGCCTTGTTTTGTGGTGGTTGTTGATTTACTTATTTTGCACACACACACATCATGTGTTTAATAATATGATTGTTTGATTATTGAATCTTATATTATCATCAGTGTAGTTTTCAAATCGGTGGAAGGACTTAGAGGGATAGGATGGTGAACTTGCATTGATTGGCTGTGATAATTGAATTGGGCACACACATCATGTGTTTGATGATGTGATTGTTTGATTGTTGAATCTTATATTATCATCAGTGTAGTTTGAAAATTGGTAGAAGGACTTGGAGGGATAAGGATGGTGAATTTTCATTGATTGGTTGTGATAATTGAATTGGGCATCTCGCATCCACACATTCAATTAAGGGTTTGTTCGTCCAAAAGGGGTTCATTAAACTTAATTGCATTAATCGGTAGGTAATTGTGGTCAATAGGTCTAAACTGGTGTATGTTTCCGCTTGAAAGTGTAAAAGACCTATTCAACCCCTCCCCTTCTAGGTCGTGCGTTATGTGACTCCACGTGCAAATCGTGTCGGAGATGATCGAACTACACTTCTGAAGTTTGTAAATGTAAAGTCCTAGTTCTAGCCTATATTACTTTTGAAATGTATACTTGCAATCTTTGGAGTCCTAATATCTTAGGTGATGTTTTCAGTAAGAATGAAAAGAGAATATTTACCATAAATTTTCAGCAATTATATGCTTTGAGAATTGTGTGATGCAATTCAAACCCTAGGTGTGATGCCCAAGGACCCTTAGAAGAGATTTCTGGTCTATTCTTCTCTTTTTCTTTTTATTCTTTCTTCAATTTCTCTGAAAGTATCTGATTTCTAAACCCCATAATCAGCCAACCATACAAGCTGGTTAATAATTTTTCTCTCATTTTCACCTATTTCACTGCTGAAAACCTAAAACTTGAGAGAAAGAATACAGAACCATCATTATTGTCATCTACTAGAGTCAATTAACTTGAGCATTTAAATATTTTACGTCCCTAGTTGTCGGTTTGTTGAGATTCAACAGAGTGGTGGAGGTAAAACATTCACATGAATTTTTGCACTCAGACACTCATCAAACAGGTAGGACTTCTCTCTCTCTCTCTATCTCCAACACTGCCCCTACAAATGATCAGGTCATCTACATTTCTTTGGTTTCAAGATTCTCTGCCCCTTCTATATAACCCCCATTTCCCACTTTTTCACATTCTTTTTCCTCACCTTTTCCGGACCATGAATCCTTTATCTGAGATAGTAGTTGTTATCAAGGAAAAAGATACTAGTGCTAGTAATAGCAATCAGGAAAGTGCCAAACAAGTATCCAAGAAATTCCAAGGTCTCGGTCTTGATTGCCAAGCCCATGAAAGCAGCAAGTTGCAGCAGGTGTGAATCACGTGCAAAGAAGCAATGATGTTCAAGTTGAAAAAGCAAACCATCTAGCCACCAAAACAGGGCTCCTTGCTGATAAAGTGAGGTTTATTCCTAACTCTCCAGTCACGAAATGTCAGCCAAATCATGGGACAAGGAAATCAAATTCTCACACATCCAAAAAAAACACATGGATTCAAATACTCCAATCACATGGACCCATCTAAGAGACTTGGGTCGAAGGAAAATAGGAAGCCCATGAGACTGAAAGTTTGTGAGCCTGCTAGGAGAAATAACAGAGTTGTGGTTAATCCACCCAACTCAAATTGGCAGTTTCTCTCTAGTAGGATATTTTATAGAGAAGAAGTTACCCTTGTCTGTGGTAAACACCATAGCTCAAAAGCTCTAGACGCAAATGCGACTTATGGAAGTCTTGGGCAAATTTTGAAGAAGTGGCAGCCTCACATGGAGTTGACAAGAGAATCACACTCCAAAACACCTGTTTGGGTAAACCTGTATAACCTGCGACTAAAATACTGGACAAAGGAGAGTCTAAGTCAGGGTTATTTAAGGCCTATGAAGCATGGATACTTTGTCAAGGTTGACGTACCTGTATCGAATACCGTATCGGATACGATACTTGTCGAATACTCGATGATACGTATCGGATACGCATCATCCGTATCCGATAATTAAAAAAATATATGGATATTTTGCGGATACTTCTAAACATGAAGTAAGAGGTACAATTTTTAATTTTAAGTTATATCCCATTCTTTGAAGTTCACATACAATATAAAACATCAACAAAATTTCTTCTGATTTTGAAGACACGAGTGTTTTTTAAGTATTATCTATTATTATATGTTAAAAGAGTATATAAAAATGAGTCACTTAAACTATAATCTTAAAAAAAAATACTTGTAAACACACCAACTAGTTAAATATTTTTATGATTCCGTCAATTGATCATGCTAATTTTATGAATATATCATAATAAGACAATATTACATCCTTTTCAAAGTAAAAATTTTCAATTTTGCTTACTAATGTTAAACAATTATTGAAAATTTTAATTTCTAAGTAGTTAAATAATAGTAAAATATAAAATATATTTTATTACAGATATATCCTGACCGTACCCGTATTTTATTTTTTTAAGTTTTATCGTATCGCCGTATCCGTATAGTATCGTACCCGTGTCACGTATCCGTATCCGAATTGAACTGAACCGGTCTCCTGAGAGCCTAGGCTAAAAGTGAGAAGCAAAGCCAGCGTTTCATCGAAACAAAACGAACAACATAAAAAATAAGCAAATATTTTAATTTGATACTTTTTTTAGATGAGATACTTTGATTACTCCTAAATATTCAAGTTTTAACTTTACAAATCTAAAATATTTAAATGCAACTAAAATAATAAATATTTGCATATTTTAAATAGATATGATATTAAATATTGAACATTATTGCATTCTAAAAATAATCAATTGACAAAATCACGTCGTCTAAATGGAAAGAAGTAGTCTTTATGGATAGCAAATGTGGGTTCGACTCCCACCGTGATTGATTGATATCATCACTGAATAGAGCACTCCCAAATTGATTAATCAAATAGAAAAAATAGCTAATTGATTAATCAATTTGATTAACTAGAGCATTCACCACAAAACAGTGCATTCAACGTCATCTAATCATAACAAGACCAATTGTTACATGATAATGTCAAATGAATCAATCAATTTATTTTATACATATATAATATCATTTCTACTAGGGTTTGGTTGATATTAAAGAAAAAAATAGAAAAGATGCAGTTAAGCATTTGCTTGACTTGCTTCTTTGCTTCGTCACCTAGGCTCACTTTTTCCTTGCTTTACTTAACCTCATTTTACAATAAAAAATAAAAAACTACAATCAGACGTTCGCTTTTCTCGTCTAGTTCGCTTCGTCGCCTAACGTCATTTTTTTCTCGCTTCACCTGGGCTGTTCAATACGACCAAGGCTCGTTTTACTTTGCTTTTTGCCTAGGCTTGTTTTTCAGAACACTGGTCTAAGTTATGCAGCGCAATGGGTAACCCTCTTTATGCTGACCAACTCATTAAAATAAGGAAACATATTAGTTATGCCTGTGTATGCGTTGAGGTAGAGGCATCTCATGAGTTTATAACTTTAGTAGAGTAGCCCTGGAGACCTAAACTGTGAACCCACTGCCAAGTCCTTGGACATACACTGATGACTTGTACAAAGGTTCCTCGACAAGTGGAACAAAAGCAACCATATCAGTGGCAAACTGTTCAATCTAAAACTATTAGGAGAAAGGAGAAAGAAATTGCTTCCATAGTTAAGGTGATATTATCAAGAGATAAGTATCCTGGTCAGATGCCACAAGATGACACACATCTTGTTGGAATTAATGTCCCATGAGAGGAGACTGAAAGTAGCTCTGATCAAGCTAACCAGGTGAATTACCTCTATTATTTCCAATTGTGCTACTAAACAATGCAATGAGATCCTTCCTTCTATTAATAGATTTATTCAGCCACCTGAAGAGCATGAAGAGGTTAGGTCTGTTATGAGCCAAATAATAGCACTACTAGAACAAATGTTTCTGACATAAAGCTGAGTGAGTTGGTAGGCAATAAGAAGAAAAAGAAGAAACTTAAGAAGCATCCACTACTTGTTGGTAATGCTGGGAATTATGGGGTAAATATGCCTCAGAAAAACAGGAAGAGGTATGGAAGCTGGTCAAAGATCAACAGTTGGACCTAATGAAAATTGTGGAAACAAAAGTAAGGGTTGTCAATAATGTAGCAATTAGAAGGTCTGTTTTTGCAGACTGGGACTCTTTTGACAATTATCAGAGTCATGATCTGGGCAGAATATGGGTTGAATGGAACCCTGAAGTGATTAGTCTCAAAAATGGAAGAAACTGATAAGGTGATTCACTGCTCTGTCTTTCATCTAGAGTCTAAGATCACTTTTTTTGTATCCATTGTGTATGCTGCCTATGATGAAAGAGAGGAGATTTTTGTGGAACAACATTTTACAGGAAGCCCCCATCCTTGCTTTTAAACCTTGAACCATCCTAGGGGACTTCAATGCTGTGAGAATTCTACAGGAAACCATTGGCGATACTGATAAGTGGGATCAAAGTATGTCTGATTTACAGTTAAGCTTATCTTGTGCTGAGTTTATAACTGCTGGTGTATCTAACCATAGTCCAATGATAGCTAGGCTTGAAGATATGCACAGAAAGAGGAGATACCCCTTCAAGTTCTTCAACTTTATTGCTAGTAGGCAAGATCGAAATGTCATGTTGACACGCTCAAAACATATGAAATGTTTCGAAATTTCAACATACCAACGTGAAACTAGGAAAGAATCTCAAAAATCAAGAGTTTCGATCAAAACACCGTTATTTCGTACTATTTCAGTCAAAACGATAGCGTTTCGGCTGAAACACAAATAGTGATTCTACCCCTTCTTCAGCAATACAGAAAAAAAAATAGAAAATAAAAGAAGAGATGGAGAGGAGGAAAAATGTTGTAGAAATCCAAAAGAGAAGAAGGATCCAAATCATCCGAAGGTCGCGAATCCAAATCTGAGCAAATCTAGCCTCTAGGTAAGTTTTTCTTCTTCCTTTCCCTTCTTTTTCTTCTATCTTCCTTCTCTGCTTCTTCTTCCCTCTTGTTCCTGTAAGTTGCATCTCTCGATGGGATATGGGTTAACAACCAGTGTGTCATGCGTCTGGAGTGGTGTGGTCACCGCCTGTTAAATTTCCTCTCCCCTTTTAATTTTGTTTGAATTAACATTAATGTCATTTTAGCCCCCCTTTTTTCCTTTATAATTGCCAATAGCCCCTATAATTAATAAATAGGATCTGAAACTAAAATGAAAGTCATGAAACAAGTAGCTACTCCTACTGCAATTGGGGGCTTCTTTTAAGCCAGGCCACCAAAGAATTCCAGCTCGACTACCCTCTACGAGAGAATCCACTTATTTTTGTTAATTAACTTATCAAAATAATAATTTCGTAAGTGTTATATTCAGCACTACCCATCTCAAGCAAGGATAAAGGAGGAAGGCTGCGTTAGGAAGCCGATAGCTAGCGTAAAATTTTGTCGGATTCACTATGAAGAGTCCAAACAATGATATATGCGCTAATGCTAGGTCGTTCCCATAAGTGATGCATTGCGTCTGCCTCAGGGCATTTCAAAAAATCAATTAGGGACGTTGTGTCTGCCTTAGGGCGTTTTGACAAATAAGTTAGGGGCGCCGCATTGGCGCCAGGGTGCGATGATAAAGGGGCAAGGGTCTCCGCACCATGGATAGACATGGAGGGTTAAAGAAACTAATCCATGATAATAGACTTAAATTAGCAACACAGAACATAGGTACACTCACAGGTAAAACAATGGAATTAGTAGACACTATGAGTAGGAGAAAATTAGTATAGCATGCTTACAAGAAACAAAGTAGGTAGGTGAGAAGGCAATGGAGATAGAAAATACAGGTTAAAGATTTATTATACAGGAAATGATAGACCAAGAAATGGAGTAGGAATAGTTGTAGATAAAGACCTAAAAGATAGCATAGTAGCAATTACAAGAAAACGAGATAAGATTATATCTATCAAACTTATAGTCAGAAAGAATATAATTAATGTGATTAGCGCTTATACACCCCAAGTAAGGTTAGAGATACATATTGAAAAGAAATTTTGGGAGCCAATGGATGAATTAGTTCAATATATACCTATAGGAGAAAAGATAATCATAGGTGGAGATTTCAACGGATATGTAAGAAAAAATAAGACACAATATGAGAAGGTTTATGGTGGTTATGAATGTGGTGATCAAAATGAAGTCAGAGAGTGTTTTAGAGTTTATAATGGCATATGACCTTGTAGTGGCTAACACCTTCTTTAGAAAACAAAAAGAACATTTAATAACCTTTAAGAGCGGATCAAACAAAAGTCAAGTAGACTATATCATAAGTAGAATCACAGGTCAATTAGCATGTAAAGATTGTAAGGTTATCCCGGGAAAGAGTTTAACATCTCAACATAGGGTAAAAATCCAAGATTTATATATTAAAGGGCAACATAGAGTAAAGAGAAACATTACAAAAACAAGTATGAGATAGTGGAATCTAAAGGATCAAAAACTAGTACTATTTTAGAATAAAATGCTTAAGGAGCCCTTATGGAACCTAGAGGATGAAACTAATGTTATGTAAGGTAGGATGACGAAAGACATTAGAAAAATTTCAAGACGGGTTCTTGGGAAGTCAAAGGGTAGAGGGCTTGTGAGGAAAGAAACTTGGTGGTGGAATGACGACATACAAGATGTAGTTAAAGTAAAGAAAGAATACTTTAAGGGATGGCAAAATGATAGATACAAGGAGAACCTCCAAAGATATAAATAGCTAACAAAGAGGTTAAAAAGATAGTTAGAGACGCTAAGGTAAAATCCTACGACAAGTTGTGCAAAAAAACTAGATAGTAAAGAGGGAGAAAAAAATATTTACAAACTACCTAAAATTAGATAAAGAAAAATAAGAGACTTTAACCAAGTTAAGTGCATCAAGGGCGATGACTCAAAGGTTTTAGTTACAGATGAGGAAATAAATGATAGGTGGAAAGACCATTTTGAGTAACTATTAAATGAAAATCACTTAGGAAACTTAGAAGAGATAAAAAATGGTAGAATTCATGAAACGTTCTTTTGTAAAATAAAGAATTCGGAGGTAAAGTTTGCATTGAAGAAAATAAAATTAGGCAAAACTTTAAGACCGCATGAGATTCAAATTAAGGTTTGGAAGTGCTTAGGGAATGAGGGGATATCGTGGCTAACGGAATTATTTAATAGAATTATTGTTACTAAAAAAATGCCCAATGAATGAAAAAAAAGTACTTTAGTACCTATCTTTACAAATAAAGGAGAAATTCAAAATTGTAATAATTATAGGTGGATAAAATTGATAGTCATACAATAAAATTATGGGAAATGGTCATTGAACGTCGCCCAAGAGTCGAGACTACAGTGTCAAAACACCAATTTGAGTTTATGCTGGGTAGATTAACTATGGAAGCTATATATTTATTGAGGACACTCATAGAATAGTATAGAGAGAAGAAAAAAAATCTCCATATGGTATTTATAGATCTAAAAAATGCGTATGACAAAGTACCTAGAAATATAATATGAAATGTGCTTGAGAGAAAATGAGTGACGAATAGGTATATTGAGGTGATAAAGGACATGTATAACGGGGCTATGACTATAATTAGGTCTTCCGTGGGAGAAAGTAAAGAATTTTCAATCACAGTGGGATTACACCAAGAATCAACCCTAATTTCATACCTATTCATTCTAATTATGGATGAACTCACTAAGCATATTCAAGATGCTGTCCCAAGGTGTATGATATTTGCAAATGATATTGTATTAGTAGATGAAACTTGAAGGGATTTAACAATAAATTAAAATTTTGGAGAAAGACATTCGAGTTGAAAGGGTTTAAAATAAGTAGGAGTAAAACTGAATATATGCAATGCAATTTTAGTAATAGAAGAAGTAAACATAGTGAAAAAGTTAAGATTAAAAAGTAAGAAATATCAACGAGTAAACAATTTAGATATCTAGGATTTATCATTAAAAATGATGGAGAGATTGAAGATGATGTAACTCATAGAATCAACGTCGGTTGACTTAAGTGGAGGAAAGCCTTTGACATATTATATGATAGAAGGATACCAATAAAATTGAAGTATAAGTTTTACCGAACAGTTATAAGGACAACAATGTTATCTGGAACAGAATGTTGGGCAACTAAGAAACAACAAAGTGACAAAATGAATGTAGCGGAAGTGAAAATACTAAGATGGATGTGTGAAAAAACTAGAAAGGATAGAATAAGAAATTATTGTATTAAAGAAATGGTAGTAGTAGCTCCAATTGAGGATAAGTTAAGAGAAAATAAATTAAAATGGTTTGGTCATGTTCAACAAAGGCCGATAGAGACACCAGTTCAAAAAAGCGAGAGAATTTCTCTTAATGGTACTAGAAGTAGAGGTAGGCATAAATTAACATTGAAAGAAATAATATAAAAAAATATAAAAATATTTAACTTAAATAAGCGCATAGCACATGATTGAAACAAATGGCGAAGACGAACTCATATAGCTGACCCCAAATGATTGGGATATAAGGCTTCGTTTGGTTAACTTATCAAAATAACTGCAATTAATTTTATGGTAAATTTAATATCTGAAATTAAGTATTTATGTTTGTAAAAATTGTTCATGCAATATTTTTAATATTAATGAAATAATATTACTTAATAATTTGATGACACAATTTAAATTAGTAATTTAGTATTATAATAGCATGCAAATAATAAATCTGTACTCATTTTAATTTAAAAGTGTTATACATGTCATACTTAATTTAAAATGGTCATATATACATGTAAAAATGTTTGTTTTATGAAAATTAAGTGTTTAAGATTTCCGCCTCGTGTCAAACCATTTTTTCCCTCCAACTTAATGTTATCTTGTATAAATGGACATTAACCCAATAAACACGCTCAATTAATCAATTATTAAGCTTATATTTATAAATAAATGGATAATAATTGTTTTCACGTGTTTTCATATTTTTTATGCATTTTCGTTGCATTTTCAAAATATTTCTATTTTCGAAACGACCGAAATGGTACTTCAAATGGATATTTCGATCCTTGCTAGTAGAGGGTATTGGAATCTAGAGGATTATCACACACTCACAAAAAATAATAATGAAAGAGACTATTGAAGATAGGAAGAACTCCTTTTATTCACTCATATCCAAATTGATGTATTACATAGGATATATATAGACTCTCATATATAACACATGACATACAAAATAACCCCACTACATAATGAAATAATAAAAATAATAAAGACCCCACTCCTCCATTATTTGGAGAATTAAAATACCACAATTACTTTGTCCCCCACTAATACCAAATTAATGACCCACTAATACAAAACTAAATGCATAAAAATAACTCCTA
>JAHQCQ010005292.1:0-16625 GCA_023539305.1 Ilex asprella | reverse complement strand
AAATTCATCAAACCCTAATTTTTAGAAAAAATATGGATTTCCTCTATATTTTCACTTCCTCTTGATTTCTAAAATGCTAGAGCTTTGTGTTGGGTATTAAAATGATAGTATGGATGATCTCATGCCTATTTACTTTAAACTTGTCTTTTGTAACATGAATTGTGAAATGAGTATGTTTACTTAAATTGTTCTATTATGTATCTTACTTGTGAAAATTGTGGAAAAACATGGATTTGATAATATATGAGGGGTTGAGTATATTGTTGGTATGGCATTCATGTGTATGGTGTTGTGAGGGACTTGGATTGCCTTCGAAAACTGCCGTAGAGTGTTAGAGGTTAGTCTATCCCAATGGGGGATGAGATGGTTGCCTAATGCTCGTAGTGGATCATTGTGGTGACAATGACACTATTGTTCACGGAGATCGGGGAAAAGGGTTAGTATACTAGACACCTTGGGAGGATTTCGTCAATGCCGTATGAGACGGTACACGCCCTTCCTAAATTGGCCTGTGTTTGTGATTATGTATGGGTGAACGAGGTAGATTCGTTGGGTAGATTCATGAGAAACGACAGCCTACTTGAGTGATACCAAATAGAAATTATTGTTCATTGTACCAAATATTATTTTCCCAAGAGTTTCGGGTAGTATGGGATGCCGCGATAACTTGTGGAAATGGTGTATGGTGGATTGGATTATGTTGAAAATTGGTTGCCAATTAAAGGGGATTTTATTCTCTTTCCATTGCTTTTATTATTGTCCAAACTTGAGATCTCTTTTAAAATGCCCTTGTTTTATTTCAAATGTTATATATATGTACTTGTGAAATGAGACCGACCGTTTTCTATGTTTTTAAAACCTTGTTTGGATTTGGGAGAAATTTTCTACAGAGCTTCGTGCTCACCCCCTACTGCTAACCTTTTTCAGATTATGTACTTGAGGAGGAGTTAGGAGCCGAGGAGGCCGTCCAGTGGGAGACTCCGATTGATGGGAGTGTGGATCCCGAGGTGGACGCATAGAGCGACCCCTTCTCTTTTGTACTAGACTAGGATGTTCTTTTGGAAATTGTGAAGTCTAGTTATTTTGTATTCCGCTGCAAGCTTACTTTAATATTCTTTTGGAGATGTAAATGCCAAAGATGGCATATTCTTTTGGGATATTCATGTAAATGTTATGAATCATTATTTGAAGTTTTCTTTATTGATGATTTACCTTAGTGCTCTCATGCTTAGATGGTTATTAGAATGTAATGCCGTCCAGGGTGTATTTTGGGGTGTTACAGATATCCCTCCAAAAAGGTTTTGGCCCTAAAGCTTTCATGGATCCAAACTCATCTCCGCTACTTATGTCAAGCTTAAAATATGAATCTAATCTGTAAATCACTGAAATT
Organism: Ilex asprella; assembly: GCA_023539305.1. NCBI lineage: Eukaryota > Viridiplantae > Streptophyta > Magnoliopsida > Aquifoliales > Aquifoliaceae > Ilex > Ilex asprella. The sequence continues at coordinate 15,235 of JAHQCQ010005292.1, read as the reverse complement.
ACACATTCAAGAGTCACATAAAGATGAGTTTGAAATTCAATACATAAATGATACTCATGCATAGGATCAACTTCCATAGAATGCTCATGTGCACAAAGTTCACTACAACGATCAACATGTCATTCAACACACAACTTCTTCATGACGGAATACAGATCAACTTTAGATATTTTTCATTAAAAATTTTCAAAATTTTCACAAATTTCACGTCTTTTTCAATAATGCAAACAACAATCAAAATTTTCCACCAACCTTGGTGTATCATACAAATGGTGCACCTCACCCCCCAACTAGAATCATGCATTGTCCTCAATGCAACAAAAAGATATAGTATACAATGAGAGACAGTAAAAAGATGAGAAAGGTAAGAGAACACCTCGCAGTTGAACTTTTGACAAAAACATCAAGATCTAGGTCTAAGAGAGACAAATCTATAAAACCAAATAAAGTGAGTGACATAAAAGTAAAATTGACATAAGTAAATAAAAGGAACTGTACACTAGAAAGATAAAAACTAGCTAACCCTACACAACCTCCAGATACACTAGGTCAATTAAATCTTCATCCATCCTCTGTTCTTCAAAACCCTCAAAGAATGGCTTGAGTCTTTGGCCATTTACCTTGGATGTCTGGCCATCTTTAGGGTTTGTGATATCCACTGCTCCGCTGGGGCAGGCTGCCTTGACAAGATAGGGGTCATCCCATCGGGATTTTAATTTTTCTTGGAAAATGGAGAGACTAGAATTATACAAGAACGCTTTTTGCCCGGGCTAAAATGACTTCCTTGTGATGGAATTATCATGAAAAACTTTAGCCCGTTCCTTTAAAATTTTGGAACTCCCATATGCATCTCTTCGAATCTCATCCAATTCACTCAATTCCAACTTTCTCTGCTCACCAGCCATTCTTAAGTTAAAGAGGTCACTCCAATGGGGATACCATCACAACTCAAAGCCTTCCTCCGATAGAGCATGAATGAACGATTGATTCGCGAGAAGTTAGGGGTAAGATTGGTGAGGATCTAAGCATAATCTGTGACTATGTCTACAGAATATCAAAGACTCACCAACTCATCCACTCTCAACTAGGTCAAACCGAACCATAGAACTCATAAGGGAGGGAGGAGAATGAGTTGGAATGATATACCCAAGTGGAGGTTTCCCTTGGATTTACCAACTTAATGATTTTGCTACTTATGCTTGAAATGAAACCAACAATGTAATGAGAGTGCATAAGAAACTATGAAGATTTAGAGTAACTAAGTGCAAGAAATTAAAGGCTAAAAGTGAAAGCATTTCAAACCCATTTTACTGCTAAGAAAATAGAAAGACTAGGAGCATTAATGGTAAGTCTTTAAATGAGCATTAAACCAACAGGAAACATGAAGGAAATCAACATTAATGACATTAAATGAAGTTCTAAAGATCCTTACAATAGATTACACGACAATGTAATGAAGGAAATGCAGAAAAATTAATTTATCTCTCTAAAAACCCTGTTCATCGTCTTCTACCCAAGAGCTGTTTTTGTATCTCTTCTCCTCTTCTCTATAGTATTGAACTATCTCCCCCCTTTTCCATCCAAAACGTGCCTCTAGAGGTCTGGGGTAGCTTGGGTTGTCCATCCCCTCCATAGGGTGCAGAGGGTATGGGTTGAACAGGGGTGTGCAGAGCTTGTCTGCACACCCAACTTCTTCTTCTCTTTCTCACTTCATTGATGACCCAAGCTCCAAACATCCAATCCATGGTGTGAACAAGGTGAGTAGTGTTGTGGGCATGTCAGAGGAGTAGGGGAGAGCTGATGGTGGGGTCCGTAAAGTGACAGAACTCCTGCTGTAGAGATTTGGAGAAGAAATCGACAGACCGTACCGTTACAACGTACCGGTGCAGGGTGTCTGCTATTTTTGCTGTTTCTACTGCATCAGTAACCATTGAGCTTTCCGATTCTCATTCTTTCATCCCCTTTTGTCTCCATCCTTGTTGAAGTGCTAAAGAGAGTCTTGTTGTAACACCTTTTAACTGCAAATACAAAATATCATCATTAATAACTCGATATATATAATTGTCGTCAATAGTATCTTAAAAACCATTAATTCACGGATGGTTAGCACATATGATTATGCAATATTTTGCGCTAATCACTCATCCCCTATAGTTAAACATTTTTCAGATCTGGTGCTAGAAGAAAATATTGAAGTTAACGAGCAGGGGTATTGGGAGGCCCCCCACCGTAGGGGAATCTAGATCCTAAGGTGGACATGTAGAGACATAGCTTCTTTTGTACTAGACTTGAAAAATTATTTTTAACCTTGTAAATTCTAGTTTTTTTTTTTTGTTATTTTCGTTGCGCTACATTAGTTAGTTGTTGGAATGTAAAGGCCAAGATGGGTCTATTCTTTTGGGACAATGTTGTAGACATTATGTATATATATGATGAATGAAATTTATTTATTGATGGATTTATTTAGTGCTCTCATGATGTGAATGGTGATTAGCATGTAATGCCATCCAAGGGAATATTTGGGGTGTTACATTCCCCCAAACATTTTCTACACATCTTCATGCCTCCTACACCCTTGATGAAGACTTTGGAGGCTTGCCATTCAAAGTGGAGAGAGAGAAAGGGTGGAAGCCTGGGTGTGCAAGCTAAGTCTGTGCTAGCCTGTCATGTCCATCTCTTCAGCCCCTATTGATGGGAGCCCTTTCATACAACTAGAGGGACCCCCTTGCAAGAAATTGAAGGCACTCACACTTCATATACTCAGCATTCACAAGCATTGCAAAGGGTGACTACCTAAGCTTATAAAATTCAATGAAGAAGATGATGAATAGTGTAATAGAAATTTATATTTTTTGCATTTTCATCTCCCTTTCTGTTGTAGTAAGCTTTCATACTCTTGTAATCTTTATTCCTTGCACTTTAATCTTAGCTATTTCAAGTTAATTCCAAGTTTAGTTACATGTCTTAGTTTCTACCATAGTTATGTTATGTTTTCTTCATTTCAAGCTTTAAAATGGGTATTATATTTCTTTCTTCTTAGTTTAAGTTTTTTTGCTTTAAGTTATGTTCTAAGCTTCATTTATTCATTAAGTCTCTTTACATTATGCTTTTCTTTCCTGCTTCCCTAAGAAGCTAGAGTTTTAGTTGGCTAATTCAAGGGAGACCTCCTCTTGGGCTTTCCATTTCAACTCATTTTCCTTCCTCCCCGGTGTACGATGGTTCTGTTGAACTGGATTGACGGTGGATGAGATTGTGAGTCTTTGATATTCCGTAGACTTGTCACGGTTTATGCTTGGATCCTCACTGATGAGAACTATGGTGGGTCTACTTTTAAAGATCCTTTGCATGTCTACATAGACCAATTACAAGATCAAGACCCATGAAGATAAAGGAAGCAGTGCAAGGATTGGTGCAATCCACTTGAGATAAAGCTAGCAAGAGCCTAACACTCAAGATGGGCTTGAAAGAAGGAGAACCAAATTTGATCCACTTGATCCATGTTATGGAAGACATAAAGACATGACTTAGAGATATGGTCTTTTGTTGTTAAGGCTTTTAATTTGTTTAAAGAGTTTTTATTATTAGTTTAGAATAAGTGGGTTTGAGGATGCTTGGCCCACATATGTCTTATTATTTTATTTGAACTAGGGTTAAGAATTAGCACTGTAGCACGGTACTGTTCATGCTACAGTATCCATGACACTATTCAGTCAAGGGCATTTTTGAGAGAAATAGTCAAATTTTAGTCTTTAGTTATTCCTATTTAGATTATGACTTGTTTCCTTATTAGATTAGGATTTGTTTCCTTGTAATGACCAGCCTTATAAATAGGCATTTAATCATTGAAAAGAGTCAATATGGGAGATAATACATAATAAATTTTGATTGTGAGTCAATATGGGAGACAATGTTTTCAAAAAATAAGAACCCAAGGTTAAAAGTTCAAGAGAAAGACGCCACACTTAAGATTGAGCGATAAGTCGATGAACGCCACAAGAAAGATTAATTCTTGATAACTTCTTGAAATAGTTCTTGGAAGAACAATAAGGTAGAAACCTCACAATACTCATAAAATTTGACCCTTTCTCTCAAAAATGCTCTTGAGTGAATAGTATCACGGGTACTATAGCATGAACAGTACCGTGCTACAGTGCTAATTCTTAACTCTAGTTCAAATAAAATAATAAGACATATGTGGGCCAAGCATCCTCAAACCCACTTATTCTAAACTAATAATAAAAACTCTTTAAACAAATTAAAAGCCTTAACAACAAAAGACCCTATCTCTAAGTCATGTCTTTATGTCTTCCATAGCATGGATCAAGTGGATCAAAATTGGTTCTCCTTCTTTCAAGTCCATCCTGAGTGTTGGGCTCTTGCTAGCTTTATCCCAAGTGGATTGCACCAATCCTTGCACTGCTTCCTTGATCTTCATGGCTCTTGATCTTGTAATTGGTCCATCTAGACATGCAAAGGATCTTTAAAAGTAGACCCACCATAGTTCTCATCACTCACCATTTCATCCCTAGATTCCTACGAATCAATCTTTCATCTATAAACCCTCGGAGGAAGGTTTCGAGTTGATTGGGCATTCCCATTGGAGTGAACCTTTTGGATTAGCCAACACTTATTTTTATTGTATTTTCATTTACAAACTTCAAACATCAAAACAATAAAAGATATTACACTTTTCTCTTTTGTTCACAAAATCACCTTCACACACTAGAACTTCCCTTCCCTGAGAAGACGAACTTTGAATACATTTTCAAGTAAAACACGACACTCAAAAGACTCCTTGCGCTTGGGGAGCACTTTTTTTCACTCACACATTTCATACATTTTGTACATTTCATTTTCCCCATTTTCTTGCCCTTTCTTTTGACACTATCCCAAAGGAGAGTGACACTCCTCTTCATCTATACACTATACATGCTAAAGGATATTTTTAGAGGTTAGGATACAACAAGGTTTTTCACCAAGCAAGGAGGAGGAGAGTGAGGATAAGGGCGATGAGGAGGATACAGATGATGATAAGCCTAAAGATGATGGGGGTGATGAGTAGGATACTCTTGTTTTTTTCCTTTTTGATTTAGGGTTGTATATTGCTAGGAGTGGAATTATTGGCCTTGTTTTGTTTTGAATTCTAACTCCATGTATTCAACTTTTGATATTAATTAATGAAATGCCACAATTGTTGTTTCATCTTGCCCAAGTTCATTTCTTTAAAGGCATTGTGATTTTTGTATTTTGAATGTTTGATGAATTGCTTGTGTAAATGGATTGTTACAGTTTCATACTCGTTGGTTTGAAAGTAAAATTTGCTAGGGAATAAAAAACTACTTGTAGGTTTGTCATAAAACTACTGGTAGGTTTTGACTACTGGAGTGGGTTCTACTGGAAAACTACCAGAAGGTTTTGGCTACTAGAGTAAAACCTACCAGTTGGTTTGGCCATCGACCTACTGGTAGATTTTGCTAAAAAAATTTAGATTCTGCAACTTAAACACTGCCACATGGGGGTCCCACCTATGTGTCTCCCATTTGTTCCCAGACACCCCTTACACACAGACATGCCTCCTCAACCCTAGCCTTGGACTTTGAAGGCTCAAGCACAAATAAGGAGGAGAGAGAATAGAGGAAGCCTGGGAGTTGTCGGGTAGGCTGTCCTAGCTTACCCAAAGCCATCACTTTAGCCTCCCATGAATGGGAGGGCTATCACACGCCTAGGAGGACCTTCATGGGCAAATTTTCAAGCATCCATTGATTATTATTCAGCATTGTAGAGATATAGAGAGAGAAGCTCCAAGGAAGAAGACAGTTTAGAGAGAGAAAACTTAGTTTTTTGCATTTCTTCCTTCCATTCTCACTTGTAATCTTCTGTAAGACATTTGTAAGCTTCATTTATTACATTTAATGACATTTATTACAAGTGCATTGCAAGTTTAGTTACACATTTTTTATTCTACCATTGTTGTATGGATTTTCCCTAATTTCAAGCTTTTAAAATGGGTATTCAATGCATTACTTTATAGTTAAATTTTCTTGCATTAATTTAAGTTCCAATCTTTATTTCTTCAAGATTTATCTTTACTTCATTAATTTTCTTGCATTAAATATGAGTAGCTAAACTTCAAGTTGGCTAATCCAAGGGAGAATTCCTCTTAGGTATGCTAAATCAACTCTTTCTCATTCCTCCTCATAGTGTACGATGATTTAGTTTGACTAGATTGAGTGTGCATGTGGTTGTGAGTTTTTGATACACCGTATACTTGTCACAAGGTATGCTTAAATCCTCACCTCTATCTTAGTCCCTTGTTTCCTAAGAATCAATCAAACATCTAGGCACCATTGGAAGAAGGTCTTGAGTTGATTTGGCATTTCCATTGGAATGACCTCTTCGGAATAGCCAACACTTATTTCATTCCATTTTCATCAAGAACACAATCACCAAAACTCAAACTCAAAGATTTTTACACTTTCTCTTTTTCAAAAAAATCACCTTCAACATGATTCACCTTCCTTCCTTGAGGAGACGACCTTGGAATACCAATTCCAAGTTAAACACGACACTCAAAAGTCTCTCTACGCTTGGGGAACACTTTTGTTCACACACTCACACACACACATTTCATTCACACACCCGAGTGAGAGTGACACTCACCCACAGATTTAAGCCATATACACATTGAGGGTTCATGTTCGAAAATTAGAGTCGACGAAATAAGTCAAGCAAGTGTCCTATTAAGGATGGAGCTCGAACAATTTACGGCTTCCAGCAAAAAATATTTTGGTAGATTGTATTCATTTAGTATGGTTCTACTCATTTCAATTATAGTTCTATTTTTTATTTCAACAACACCATTTTTGGGAGGTATCCTAGGTGCCGAAAATTCATGTCCATAACTTTTGTGTAGACAAATGTTCTCAAACTTTTGCTGATTAAATTCTCCTCCATGATCACTTCTAACGTTAGTGATCAAGTACTTTTTTTTTTATTTTCAACTCTTTTACACTAATTTCTTAAAGTTTCTATGGCATCAAACTTGTGTCTAAGAAAATAGACCCATGTGAATCTAGAGTAATCATCAACAATCACATATACATTGCTCTTGCCACTAAGACTAATCACATTTGAGAGACCAACCAAGTCTATATGAATGAGCTCTAGAGATCTAGAAGTTGAAATTATATTTTTTGATTTAAAAGAGCTTTTGCATTGTTTTTCTAATTGACATGGTTGAAAACTTTATCTTTTTCAAATTTAATTTTGGGTAGTTCAACAATCAAATCTTTTCTAACAAGTTTAGAAGGTGTGTCCATACTACAATGTCCTAATCTTCTTTGTCAAAGCCAAGATTAGTTCTCAACAACGGATAGGCATTTTGCATTTTTATCATGCAAGACATAAAGGTCTACCACATACACATTTTCATTTCTTTTGGCAACAAATACCATGCAATTATCAATGATATTTTCAACTTTGCAAGTGTTGGCATCAAAGATAACTATACATTCTCTATCACATAATTGACTAATGTTTAGTAGGTTATGTTTCAAATCATTTACCAAAAGGACATTTTCAATTTGGAGTGAAGATTTCTTACCCACATTTCCGATTCCTACAATTTTTCCTTTGACATTTTCTCCAAAGGTTACATATCCATCATCTTCCTATGATAGTTGCTCAAATTTTGAGAGATCTCTTGCCATGGGTCTTGAGCACTCACTACCAAGGAACAACTTGTTGATTTTGTGAGTAGCCTTCAAACATACCTACACAAGCAAATCAATGATTGATCTTTGGTACCCATTATGGTTTGGGTCCTTGAATTTCAGTGTATGATTTATGTATGACCCTGCTTTGATGTGGTCTTCTAGAAACAACTATATGCTAAGTGCCCCACTTTATGACAATAGTAGCATGTTTTGGTTGAGACACTTGATTTTGATTCTTTGACAAAGAAATTTTTGTAAGTCTTTTGATTTTGATCATTACTGAATCCTAATCTGGCCTTGTCAAAGACTCATCTAGGGCTTGATAAGAGTCTTTCTAATTTCACAATTCCTTGAGTAAATTTAGAAACAATTGTGTTAAGATCACAATTTTTTATTCCCAACTCATAATTTTAACTTTTTAGTTTTTCAAAGGCGGAGGTGTAATGAGATTTCTTTTCCAAAGCATCATTTAGAGACTTCAATCTCTCTTTTTCATCTTTCAACTTATCATTTTCTTTTGATAAAAATACAAGCTTATTTTTTAGGTCCTTATGTCTTTTGGAAAATTCAAGCAAATCATTATGTAATTCATGCATTGCATCATATGTCATCATAAGATAGCTCATCATGCACATTTGATTTAGATTTTACCTCATTATTTTCTTCCAAGTCCATAAAGTATAGATTGACTATTTCCTTATTTTATTCATGATCCAAATTGTTATCATCACTATCACTCCAAGTTTCCTTCATTGCCACCTTCTTATCTTTTTTGTAGAACTTCTTTAATAGGGGACAAATTTGTTTAACATGTCTGGGCTTGTTGCATTAATAGAAAATGATTCTATTTTTTCTTGAGTTTTCCCTTCTTCTAGATGAACCTTGATTCTTTAGGAACCTCCAGAACTTACTTGTGATGAGTGCAAGATCATTACCACTTTCTTTCTCCTCCTCATCATTCACATCATTTGATATTTTGGTTCACTTGAAAGTAATGGCTTTACCTTCCTTTTTCTCCAACTCTCTTTTGTTGCTCATTTCATAAGTAATGAGTAAGCCAATAAGCTCTTCAAGAGTAAGAGCCTTGAGATCCTTTGCTTCAATGATGGCAGTCATTTTGGCATTCCATGATCTTTGAAGATACCTAAGAATTTTTCTCACAAGATCTGCATCGACATATGATTTACCAAGAGATTTAGCAGTATTGATAATGTTAGCAAAATGAGTGAACATTTGTGATATGCTCTTAAGAGGTTCCATTTTGAAAAGCTCATAGTCATGAACAAGTATATTTATCTCAGATTCTTTTACTCTACTCGTTCCCTCATGTGTGACCTCTAGCATATGCCAAAATTTGCTAGTGGTTTCACATGTAGTTATTCAATTGAATTCTCCTCTATCTAATGCACAATAGAGTTTATTCATTTCCTTCGCATTGTTAGTGTGAGCATTCTCTTCATTACTAGTCCATTTTTAATATGTTTAGTGGGCTTTATATGTCCATCTTCAATAATATCTCATAATGCATCGTCTAAAGATATTATATATTTCTTCATCCTAGCTTTTCAATATGAATAGTCATTTCCATTGAAGAATTGAGATCTAGAGATGGATTGCTCTCCTATGGTTGTCATAATCTTTTTGCTCTAGATGTTTTTACACACTTTTGCTTAGAGCCCTTACTCTAATATCAATTGTTGGCCCAAAAGCAACCTAAGAGGAGCTGAATTAGGTATTCTTCTAATATGATTTAATTGAAAATCAATTTTACTATTTGTAAAATTGCTTTCTCTAGATGTAGATATATGAATAGTAGTATGCAATGTATGTAAGTGTGCACAAGGAATATGTAAAAGGTAGAGAGAGATAGAAAAGCAAACACGATATTTATAGAGGTTCAGCCCTTAAATACACTTGGCACACATCCTCTCTTCTTCCTTCCCTTTGAGTTTCCTTTCACTTGTTTTAGTCTCTTAAATGGGTGAGAATCAAAACAACCCTTTATAACCTTCTTCAAATAAATATACAATTCTTTCTAGGCTCACTTCAAGAAATTCAAGGATTTTGTCTTTTTCTCTTGTTAGTAAGATATCTCACACTTACAATCAATCTCAAATGGAAAAGAGAGAATAAAGACAAAGATTAACTTTACAAGAATATTCTCAAGACAAAGGTCAAGATGAGCATACCCTCTTTTTGCTTTTAACCAAGATCAAAATATCCAAAAGTTGTCCTTGGAAGCTCACAAGTCTTTATTTATACTTTGGTGTCTTAAATGAGTGAATGGATGACTTTTCAAAAACTTGGTCAATTCAGTCGTTGCTTTCGAACTCTCATCCAGTAGACCAGATGTAGTCGTTGTCGCTTAAAGGTCACATCTGGCATAGCGGATGTTCATCCGGTCAATCAGATGTCCCTTATGTTCTCTCCTCCCATTATTTCCTCCATCTTTCCTCATTTTCTAGAGATTCTTTGGTACGTGCCAGTTCCTTATCTAGTAGATCAGTTACTGGCCATGTCTTCTGTGCTCTCAAGTTCCTTCTTCCGGGTAAGTATTTCGGTATACTAGGATAGGATTCTAGTTGTCTCAGCCAGCATACCGGATGGCTTTCCAGATACAGTTACCCCATTGTAATTTTGCTTCTGTCTAACATTTCAGATAGGGCATTCGACATACAAGATGTACATTATGGATGAATCATCTGATATACTAGAGGCCTATCCAGATTTGTTCCCATTTCACTGTTCATCATTTTTATTTTTAGGTGAGAACTTACACTTTATCCACATACACTAAAGGTCGCGTTAGTCCATTTTGGGATGTCTGTTACCATCAAAATTATGCTTAATGAAGCCTTGGGTCAACAAATTTTTCAATGTGAGTTTTACTGGCCTAGCTTATTTAAGGATTACTTCTAGTTCTACAAGATCTGTGACAAGTGCCAGAGGTCAGATGGTGTGACTTGGTAGAATATGATGCCTATGAACAACATCCTTGTTAATGAGATTTTTTATTGCTAAGAAAAAGTTTTAATAGGTCCATTTCCTTTATCTTTTGGTTATCTTTACATTTTACTGGCAGTTGATTATATTTCAAAATGGATAGAGGCAATTCAAACTAGGTCAAATGATCATAAAGTCATCATTAAATTTTTTACAGAAAATATTGTCTAGGTTTGGAATTTCCAAGATAATCATTTGTAATGGTGGTTCACACTTTTGTAATCAACCATTTGGGACTTTAATGCATAATATGGTATCATACACTGAGTATCCACTACCTATCACCACAGACCAATGGCCAAGATGAGTTGGTCAATAGGGTGATTAAGCACATACTGGTGAAGATGGTTAATCCAATCCATAAATATTGGTCACTTTGGTTGACTGATGTCTTATAGTCACCCCATACAACATTTAAGACACATTTAGGATGTCTCTCTATAGGTTAGTCTATGGAAAGGCCTATTATTTGCCAGTAGAGATTGAGCACTGAGCATACTAGTCCATTAAATCACTGAATTTTAATTGGGGTCCAACTAGTAAGCATAAGAAGTTGCTGCTCAATGAATTGGAGGAAAAGGTCAAAGTTTTTCATGATAATTCCACATTAAGAAAGACCTTCGAACCTGATCATAAAGTACTTTTATACAATTTTATCTTCAACTTTTTCTAAGGATATTGTGTTCCTATTGGACTGGTCCCTATGTAGTCTGTGATGTTTATCCTAACGAGGCTGTAAAGGTAGAAAATCCTAAGAATGGGCAAATTTTTAAAGTTAATGTACAGAGACTGAAGTCAGTATTGGAGGATTCCTCACCTGAGGAGGATGTACGGAGACTTAATTCTGAGTAGTTTTTTATTTTTACATTTTGTGTACAATTTATTTTGTTGCACGTACTTATTTTTGTAGTTCTTTTGCTATTTTGTTGCTGGTGGGTTTTCTTTTTGGAGCTCAATGCTAGGTGTTTTCCTTCCATTATTGTCTTCATTTTTCTCATTGCATGACTGTTTTTGCTTTGAGGACAATGCATGATTCAAGTTGGTGGTGAGGGTTACACACCATGATTCTATGTTATACCACGATGTCTATATTGAGAAAAAAAATTAAAAAAATTTGGGCAATTTTGAAATTTTTTGAAAAAAAAAAAGACGAAACAATTTTGAACTATATTATTCTCTCTTAGTTAGCCTGAGATTTTTAATTATTCGATTGAATCCTTATTTATTTGCATAATGGCACTCTATGCGCACCATGAGCATGCAATTTTAGCAATTTATGGAATGAGATTCAAATATTGAAAGGCTTGAAATCTATAGTGGAGACGGATGTATTACCCTTGTGAGTTTTGTGTCATTCTTTGTTGTAGGGTTGAAATACATTTACTCTAAAGAATATTCTTTCAAATTCAATTTCTTTCAATAATCTCATTGTTTTTGTTTTTGTTAGTATAAAAGAGGTAGTTAGTTGATTATATCTCAATGCAAAAGAGTACATTGCCTTTCATTTATAAGAAATGATCTTAGACCATCTTTAAATTAATTTGAATCTTAGTATATTCTTTCTTGACATCATCCATAGTAACTGTGATTGAGCTTTATTGAAAATTTCATTTCTTATCCACATGATTTACCAAGACAAGCATAAATTTGTTTACCTTACCTTGGTTATCCCGGGACTGATATTGTTTACAATTTAGAAAGGGAATGGTGGTTATAAGGAAAAAGAAAAAAATGAGAGAAAGGAGGATGATGAGTATTGAGATTATTTTTGACATTCAAAAGCAAAGAAAGAAAGAAAGAAAGAAATTGGAAAAAAAAAAAAAGACAGAGAAAAATGAGAAGAAAATGGAAAATGGTGTGATAAAGGCATTGAAAAAGGGAAAGATAGAGAAATGAAAGAGGTGAGTTAATTGATTTCCAAATGAGGAGATGTGGTTGGTAAAGTCATATTCCTAGGAAAACTCTTTTTTCGAATTCCCATTTCCTTTCGTTTCTTTAGCTTTCACCCAAGGTCACATTACAACCAAATTAAAGTCTTTTTTATCCTAAGAATGGTAGCGAGTGTATGTAATGAATCATGTTAAGAGGTAGGCCAACTGTACTTCTTTCATTTGCCTTAGCATTCCTTTCATGAGATTATACCAAGGTTATTTCATTTGTATAAAGGTCTGTCATTTTGGTATTGTATGTGAGCTATACTTTGTTTTGAACTATAAGAATCCATCTCACATATAGACATTGAGTGGAACGTCACTATAATTCGAGATTATGTTGTTCTAAGAGGGAATCCTTAGTTAGATTTGTATCAAAGGTAAAATTAGATAGCTAATATATATGTGAGTTTTATTTTATAAATCTCTTAAATTGTACACTCATTTCACACACACACAAGTTTCCAATGTCAAAGTGGCTATGAATACTTTTTCATAGCATTTAAATGTATAGGGTAGCTCTTGTGTAAATACCTTGAGTGGATATGGAATTTGTCTTAAATCTCAATGTTAATTAGAATAAAATAATATGTTCTAAGTTTCAAGATGCAATCAAAAGAAGTTTGTAGTTACCTTCATGAGACATAGCTCGTCCCCTAGGGGTGACCTAGGGGTTTAAACACTTATTGTATTTGCTAAATGCAATTGTGTATCCTACAAAAGTGGTGTTTAGGTGTGTTAGTGTTTTAATTGAATTTCACTTAATTGCTAGGAAATTGGGAAATTGTTGCATGTCTTAGGTGTTTTACTTAATACGTGTTGATTCATTAGGTAATTAAGTGTTGTAGGCAGGTAAATAGGGTTTAGAAAGCATTAGAGTCATTAAAATTAAAAAAAATAAAAAATTTGATTGAAGTACCAATACAACATTTATCGATTCTTCAAAGTGACAGAAAGTGAGTTACCAGTTCTACAAGGGCGAACCAGTTCAATGCTGAAAATTTTGACCAATGTTTAAATAAGGGAGACCAATTGTTTTTGGCTCATTCCTTTCATAAAAATCAACTGTCTCTTTCTCAAACTCCCTCTAAGCTTACGAAAATGTCTCCCTACACTTTCGATCTCTCTCCCAACTATCTATCTCTCCCAATCATTACCCACCCAAAAATCCTCAACCCCTAGGTTTTGAAGATAGCGACAAGAAGATCCAAAGGATCCACCTCCCACAGGTTAGACTCTTGGTTGTGGATGGTTGTTTGTGCTTTGACTTTTATAGGTGTTCTTTTAGTGGATATAGTGAAGACCCATGGGGTCTCGTATTCGGCGCTAAGGCCTAGGGTGGCAAGGAACGAGAAGTGAAAGGGTAAGCGACCTATAAACCCCCACATGTCTATACTATCAACAATCGCCCAATTAGCTTCGTTTTGCATTTAATGTCTCCATTTACATCCTAAATCAAAGTATAAGAATAATAAATATAAAAGGCTAAATAATAAAAGAGAAAAATATGACATTTTACTTTCTCATCAATGAGCTAGCTTAGAGGAATTGAAGAAAAATTTTGATGGACATACTAGTTCTACATCATGTTGTTATGGATGATTCTAGGAGACAGATAGTAATTTGATTTTGGTTAATGAATGATGCTAGACATGGATCTTTATGCAAGTCATACTACCTATATTTGAGATGGGTATGAGATAGGATTTGTGACAAAAGATACTCAAACTCGAGTTAGAAAAGTATAGAAGAACCAAGCAGTCCGACAGACTACCTTTCACCAATTTGATCATAACTCTTTGTTGGAAAGTCCAAATGGTGCACCGTTATTTTTGTTAGAATCCTAACTCGTACATATTTCCAACCATATAGGTCACACATACTGAAAATACCTGAGCCAAATCAGTTTATTCTCTGAAGTTGTCCAAAAACCTGTACTTTGGTGTTCCTTGGATAGTAAAGTGTTGTGCTTTCTTCTTAGACTTTGAAGGTGTAAACCCCCAAATGTTTATATTAATATAGTAATGTACTTATTTAGAGATTCTTATATATGTAATGATGTAAGAATAAACCATATATATATATATATATATATTGAAACCATAAGAATAGCACCTATAGCGGTTCGAAAGAATAAAATAGTAATTTTAGTGTTTCGAGTGTAAATTTACTTTAATTTTGAGATAAATCATAAAACTAAATATTTTTAGGTTAAAATAACATTAAAAATGAATTTGGAACGTCGAAAAACCTTAGGATAGACATATAGATCAAATTGGAGATTCTTAGTGGCAAAATCGTAATTTTGGAGAAGACCAAAATAGTTCATGAACAGTGAATTTCAGGGCTGATGTGTTTTAAACCCCATTTTCATCCCATTTTCCCTCATTTCTTTCACACACCTCTTGGAACCCTAGAGATCATTAGAGAGAAAGAAAGGAAGAAAAAAATAAGAGATTTAAGGCTAGATTCAAGATCAAAGCTCAAGTTCTTCATACAAACTAAGGATTTAAGATAGGGGTTTCTCTCACTCTTGTTTATTGAGGCTAGGGCTGTATATATCTATGTATATATATATATATATAT
>JAHQCQ010005291.1:0-16627 GCA_023539305.1 Ilex asprella | reverse complement strand
TATATTATCAATATAATATCACCGTTATAATACATATTTTATCAAACAGTGAAGGACAATCGTTTATAATGTGTGTAGAAATTTGAATCGTACAAGCGAGTCGAGTATAGGAAGATTGGATAAAAAAAAAGTAAGAAGGAAAAACCGCTACAATACGACGGCGTTTCGAAGTTGGGGTGTTGGCGAGTTGGGGCCCGGGGGGTAGCGTTCTTTTTCATTTTTAGCCACTTCAAGTTCGGTAATCCAAATCCAAGACTGTTTGGTGAGTGGGAGTGGTGCTGGTAAATCATGGTGGCGCTGCGATTGTATCCAAATTTGTATTTGTTGTTCACTCAGAAATTCGTCAAATTTCAAACGACCTTTTTGTCGTCCTCGTCATCAATGTTACCACACACCAAACCTAGATTTAGAAATCTTTCTATGTCTGCCAAGTCAATTGAGCAAAACGACATTGCTGCAAATCTTTCATCCACTTGGGTTGCCCAGGAGGACTCTCCTCTTTCAGGTTCTTCCCTTCTTTCTTTCTTTCGCAGCCTTCGCACCTAATGGATGCAAAAATATACCACTCCTACTTACATACATATATATATGTATACACCATATACAAACAGAATATTAGAACTTGGGGCAATACATACTTTGAAGTCAATTTTTATCCTTGTGGGTGAAAATGCAATTCAGGGTTGGATGATGTTGTGATGGGATATATGTTTGGCAAGAAAAAGGCCACCGAAGTTGCTCACTCGTAGGTACTTATTAACCCTTTTCTTGAGTGCTTTCATCACTTTGTCCTATGAAGTGTAATCCTTTTTTTTTTTCTTTCACTTTTGGTATCTGAAAATTGATATAATTGATCAATGATGAGGAAAATCCAATAAGCAAACACCGATATTACCAAAAGCACATGCTAAATCTAGTAGAGTTTTAAGTTTTTTAGATTGTATCTATGAGCTTGTATGAACTAAGAAATTAAAAGCATACACAAGGAAAGATTGGAACACATTGTCTTGTTTCATGAATTTTGATGGTAGAGTTTTAAGTTTGTTAGTTTACATCTATGAACTTGCATGAACTAAGAAATTAAAAGCCTACACAAGGAAAGATTGGAACACATTGTCTTGTTTCATCAATTATGGTGCTGTTTTGTTTAGAAATTTGCCACACACGTTTTTTTTTTTTTTTTTGCGCTCTTCTTGTCTGCATTAATATGTCTACCACCTTTTTAAAACTCTATTCTGGCAAAGTTGAAAAAGTTATTGAGGGGTCATCTGCTGTTAACTTGAGTGTTATCTCCCGCTACTGGCAAAGTAGTACGTGTAGGGTTCAAATCTTGGTTATCTGGAACATGGGCATGCATGTATTAGTTATTGTGAAAAAATATGAATCACCTTTTTCACGCAGCTTTCATGCTCTTTCAATCTTCTTGTTTTATTCCAATGATTTCAGTAGCTTTGTGTTAGCTCAGTATTGGTGCAGTTAATTGAACAGTAAAACTCCCATATTAATCAACTTGACTCGTTGTCATGAGAATTGGTAGTGCAGCACAGCTTGCATTACTGATAGGCCCAACTACATGTGGATTTGAAAAATGAATTTACATATGCTATGGTCCTTGGATTTTGATTGCTCTTCATACAACTATACTAACAAATTTTTGAAGCCTTCTTTGAGGCTCTTGGCAATGCAATTTATGCCCTAAGGTTGCGACTTGTGAGCCTCTGCCTCCTTTAGGAAAATTTTTTGTTGCTATAATTGCTCAATTAATCAATTTTACTAATCTTTAAAACAGGTCTGTAGTCATATCATATTTTGTATAAAAGTAGTTCAAAGTATCACGTAAAATGATGCCTTTTTTTATGTGTTTATTTCCTTTAACAGGGTGTGGAAACATGTTGTCCGGAAAGGGGATGCGGTTGTTGATGCCACTTGTGGAAATGGGTATGACACCTTCGCAATGCTCAAAATGGTTGCTGATCAGTCAAAGAGAGGTCGTGTTTATGGAATGGATGTTCAAAAAGTTGCTATAGAAAGCACTTCATCTTTGATAGATCAATCAGTCAGTTCAGATGAGGTACTACTTTTGTAAAACCCGAGCATTCGCGCGTACAAAAAAAAAAAAACATATATATATGGAATTATTTTATGTAGTTAATGTTTTATTATGTATATAATTATAAAAAAAAAAACGAAATTGAGTTATTTACAGAAATGCCATTGCATGACATTTCTTCCCAAGCTGCTGCCTGGCAGCACAAGGATTCACCTCATCCTTCTCCAACCTTCCGGAGGGGTTGAGGAGCTGTATTAAGACCTCAACAAATCTCTGGATAAGGAGAACCGCCAAGAGAGGAGAGAGGAAGAAGAGAGAAGCTAGAGAGAGAAGAGAGAAATTTGGAATTTTTGTTTTGTGGAAGAAGAAGTTTCGAACGATCAGAGGTATGCTACTAGGCTAATTTGATGGCTAGGAATCTCATGGTATCATTAGAATTGCATATCATGTATTGGAATTGTTTGATTTCATGTTTTAAATTTTCGGGTTCTATATGTTTATGAAACAAGTTTGAGATTTGAGCATGATTTGAGTTAATTATTTGGTATGGCTGAGTTTGGGAGGGCTTGAGGAGTTGTTTGGTGGTGGAATCGTGGGTTGTCGTGGTCTGTGGTGGTGTAATGGTTGTGTGAGGGTTTGAGAAGGTGAAAATATAATTTTGATAAAAACTTGTTTAAATTTTAAAAGGGGGCTTGGGTCTAGCTAATTTGGGGTCAAGGAATCCATTTATGACCTCATAATTGGATTTGGAGGTCGTTTGGGGGGTGAAAAGAGTAGTTGCAGGTCTGGACATATACTAAAATCCTTATTTTTTGTTAACTTTGACCTCTTTATTTTATGGGTTTAAGCTTAATTCAAAGCTTGAAAATTATGGGGTTTGTTAGAGTGATGTGTGGTGAGTGTTTAGGTTCAAAAATTAGGTAAAAAGGGGTACTGAGTAGGGAGAAACAAGGGTGAGAAGTAGGGGGGTTAGGCTGCTAGAAGGAAATTAGGGTTTTTGGTCAAGGTGCTCAAGGAAGAAGATGAAGACACCAGTGCACCCCGTCGGCGCGTGAGGGCGCGTCCAGCATCCGATTGACCTCTGGTTGGTCTCAAAAGTTCCCTAACATCTGTGCGGAGGTCTCGGTAAAATTTCATGTCGATCCGATGGCCGGATCTATACGAGGAGTAAAATGACTGTTTTGACCTTCGGGGTCAATTTGACCCAGTTTTAGGGTGATTTTTGAAAAATAAATTTTATATTCATCTTTAGGTAGGTTAATTGAGTATGTGTATTAAATTTCATCGAAAAATTACACTTTTTAATTTTTGGCCATTTCAGATCAAAATACCGAGCGGGTAGGATTTCTCAATTCCGGAACAGGCGATGCTTTCCAAACTTGTTTCTAAATTATTCCATATGTTATTTATGATGTTTTAGCATGTTTTAAAATATATGATTGAGTGTTTTGAGTAGTGATGGAAATTCAGACCCGGATCAGGGTTTTTGAGTGCGGTTTGCACTATTATTTTAGAAATGATCGTATTGCTTGAATTTTTCGCATTGAATGAAACTCCGGGATCTTTTTTTAATGAAAATATAAGTGCACACGGGTCGAGTGGCAAAAGGGTTTACATTCCAGTTTGAGGCCGTAGAGGGTACTCATTGAGTTTGTAAATGCCTGGGTGACCCAGTTGGTCTTCGGACTTGGGTACTGAATTGGATCGTATTGACTTGGGAGCGTATCTTTCTTGGGGTGAAAGTCCCCTAAATTATTGGATCGTATTGACCCTAAGTGGTCTATTAGGATGAATTGCCCACCAGTGTAGCACTGTACTCGAATTTCGGAACTCTCTTTTACAATTTTGTTTAACTACCACAGTTTCAAATGCAATGATATTTTTGTTGACGTATATGTATCAAATGCTTGTTTGGATTTCTGCCCAATCATGTTAACCTATGTTATTTTTAAACTCGTTTGCTTGGAAATTGAGTCACTCTACCGAGCTGTTGATGCTCACCCTACATTACTTTCCCTTTTTCAGATACGACGAAGCTGAGAGAGGTGTACATAATAACCTACTAAGGTTTCTGTATATATATTAGGAAGATGTATCCAAAGTTTGTACTAGAATAAACGAAAACCTAATGTGTAATGTATACTCAATTAGATATTAATTTACAATAGTCTGGAATATGTTAGTGTAGAAGTATTGTATATGTTTTTATGATAAGATGTGGTTTGTATGTTTGTAGGTTATTATGCTATGTTACATGACGACTCGATATGATAATGTTCCATAGATTAAAGTAACACCTGTCACATGTCGTGTCGACTCGGGGTGTGACAACTTTTGTGCATCTTTCAGTTATTTAACTGCATGAGGAAGGCTTCCCTTAAATCTGGGTCTGGAATGAGTACACATTGGCAACTCATGGCTATGTAAATGCCTTTTCCACCAAGTGTGCACACAATTAGTTATAATCTTTTCTTGGCAATGACACAGTATGCATATCGAACTTTTGTTTGGAGTGTACTTGATTCTTAATTGATTAGAATATAATTGCACCATAAAGTAAGCAAATGGAGTGCATAGCAAGAATGCAAGTTAGAGTTCCAGATTGCACATCTTCTACATTATTGCAAGTCTTTTAGGTGTCCATATAGCATAAAAGTCTTCAAATATGTTTAGTAAACTTATAATTTACATGATGTTTATAGCTGCTTGCTCTTTATCAGTGAATCCTTCTTCCGAGGTTTTGAAAACCAGGGATGCAATCCTTGTGCTCAGAGAAATGTTCAGTGGAATTACTCTTGCCTAACCTGTACACCGAATAGTTAGGGGCCTTGACTCCTGTGAATAAACTAGGTCACTTTTCTGGCCAATGAAAATTAAACCTCTATCTGATGAATCCATGACACAAATGATTTATATGTTAAATGAATGAACAATTTTGCTGCAAGTATTACAATAATTTTGAAGGAGTCCTAGCATTCACCAGAAATATATGTGCACAGTTTAGTTCAGCTGTTTATGGGCATGCCAAATTTTGGATTCAAATCATGAAGTCATGAATTAATATGTTATATCTGTGCAGAAAGAACTTGTTGAGCTATACAGCATGTGTCACAGTAAAATGGAGGAAATTGTTCCAAAGGGCGTCTCAGTGAGGTATGCACTATTTGATGCTAAATATTCAGCATACCTATTCTGGTTTTGAGTCATTATTTTCTAAATCATGGCACTTCAACATTGTCTTATATTTAAACCCCTCCCCCCTACTTTTCTCTTCGTGAAACTCAGGTTAGTTGCATTCAACTTAGGTTACCTTCCTGGAGGTAACAAAAAGATAATGACTGGGTCGAAAACGACCCTACTAGCATTGGACGCTGCAAAGAGAATACTAGCACCTGGAGGGCTCATCAGCATAGTCGTGTATGTGGGGCACCCTGGTGGAAGGTAGCGCTTCTACGCAATATTGTTTACTCTATATCAGTTTTTAGTTGGTTTTTGTTAACTGGTGGATGTTGAATGATTCATCACGTGCTTATACAGGGAGGAGTTTGAGGCAGTCCAAGGTTTCGCATCTGGATTACCTGTTGGAAATTGGATCTGCTGCAAGCTCGAAATGTTAAACCGGCCATTGGCCCCAGTACTTGTTTTGTTACTCAAAAGATAAGGATGAAATTGGTTTCTCTCATATGTAATACTTTGAATTCTTGATCTTCTGTAATTCATACCCCTGATTGCGTCACTACTAGTGCAATTACACTTTTCAATTGTATATTGAAGTGGGTCCATTAATGTTAGACAACTTCATCAATAAAAGAAACCTGTACCTGTACTTGTACCCGTACGTGTACTAGGTTGATCATTTTAAAAATTTGCTTACCGTAAATAATTACTACTCTTTCCTAAAAATTATGAAACCAGTGGACATACTTGCTTTTCTTTATATATTAAAGAGCAGGACGACTTCATTTCTGCTTAAAATATTCATTAAAGAACTCTTCTTTTTTGCTGGAAAGAAAGGGTCAATGAATTGTTAAATGCAGTTTTATTTTTTTGAGAAAAATGGTAATGGAACTGTGAAGGGGGCATTCAAGCAAAAAAGGTGGGCAAAAACATAAATAAGATGGTCCCGCACAGCAGACAGGAGTAGTAAAACAGAAGAAGGGACTTGTGCAGGTAGCTACATCAAGATGCGATCGCGATGGGACTCGAACCCACAATCTCCCGCTCCGGAGGCGAGCGCCTTATCCATTAGGCCACGCGATCCTCTATATTCTTTTTTATCCCCCACAAAAAATTTATATAAACGTTTCAAGTCACTTGAGCTAAGTTGATTGGGCCAATCTAGTCTGAACTTTAAAACGATTTTGTGCATTCCATAGTAGTCTTAAATCCGCAAATATCAGTGTCTTCAACAACTTGTTATGCTGAGCTCCCCCTCCATAGACATTAATATCCCCTTTTGGGAGGCTATGCCTAGTCTCTCTGTTCTATAATCAATTTTTTTCATGTGTAAATTCCCTGTCATTGAGCTTTCTATCGATGATAGTGATGGTGGATGAAATTTTTAAATAACCTCCTCCTTTAAAAATATTTTTATCAACCGCATATTTTATGAATTTTTTGTCTTAAATGTGTTCATGTTGAACCTCTCTCCTTAAAAGTGATGCACCTCGCACCAAATCTCCCTTTTTTTTTTATGACCATCTATTGGTGGCGGATTTGGCAGCCTAACAAAACATGACCTCCCACCCAACAAATTCGACACCACCACCTGTTACTTTTCCTTTTCAAACACAAATGGGAGAAAATTTATGATGCTTAATCACTCCTATACGTCTCTATACCACTGAGACCCATGCATTACATCTGATTTCACGTCTACAGACTATAGATGCTCCGCCATAAACTACCAGGTCGAGCTGAAGGCATCCATTTCCCTCTATCTATCTCAAGAGAATATGCCAAATTTCATCCAAAAATAAAAGAAAAGAAAAAAAAAAAACATCGATTACCATTATTTTTTCGCTTCCAAGGCTCATGATGTGCAGTTCACACAACACTCAGCAAATCACAAAATAAAAGACTACAGAAACTTAGTTCGTCTGTGGAAGATGTAATCTCTTCGTCACAATCTCTGACCACTAGTTGCCAATTTTCAGATTACTTTTGCATCACTTCAGAAGTTGAGACAGGTGTGTCCAATTGTGCTGCCCATTCTGTCCATGACCCGTCATATACTGGAACATCAGTCATCCCAAGTCTATGGAGACCCTGAAAAGATGAAGACGATTTTTGTTTTGTTCCATTCTAGTAAGGATAATGTTTTGAATTGTCAAGAAAAAAAGAAGCTTCATGGTTGTTCACAAGCAAAATAAGCTAATAAACACACCATTTGAACAATTAACATCATCTCTCTTCAACGCATCAAAACATTAGGCATCAAGTGTTAAGAGATATACATGTTCAGCCGGAATAGCAGTAAATCACTTCAGCAGGCCATCTTCTGTCAATCCTCTCCACCCCCACCCCCACCCCCACCCCCACCTCTACTTTATTTCTCTTTCCTTTTCATTTTACTCTTTCTTTCCCCTCTGATTTTTGTTTCTTTCTTAGTTTCTTTGGCCAACAAAGAGAAGGAAGTTGGGTAATCATATTAATGCAAAAATGTAGAGAGAGAGACAGAGAGAGAGAGAGAGAGAATCACCAATGCAAGGATGCAAGCAGTTACACCAGTGCCACATGATGTTAAAATAGGGCTGTCCAAAGAGATGCCTGCAGAGATTAGGCAATTGGGTAATCAAATTCCACTGACCAGCAACATGTGACTAAGAAGAAAACAAAATAGTAAGCCACAGTAAATGAAAAAAATCACAAAATATTAATCTCCTGAAATATGTTCTTGAATCAAGACTAAATAGCAGATGCTGTGTATTCTTCAGTCCTAAGCTTTATCAAATTTTCTTTAATTGTTTTCTTCGCATAGATAAGATTCAAAGGCCAAGATTAAAATTCAAAGCAACAACATACCTTAAAGTATGGGTTGAAGCATCAACAAAGACAATGAAACAATATCTCACAGCATTTAATGAAATTTTATTGAGGGCATTGATACAAATTACGTTAGAGCAACAGTTAATAGAATAGTTTTGTTTTACTTTTCTACAAGACCATCTCCAATGGAAACCCTTATCCAAATTTGAGTAAAACAAAGAGTAAAAAGATTAATTTGGTATAGGCCTCTCCAATGGAGAAACTCAAATTTAAAGAATGAGAAACCAAATTTAAATAAGTACAAACCAAAATTTAAATTAGGGTAAAATATGACTATTGGATCTTTAAATGAGGGTGAAATCTCACCGGGTATGAATTTGAGTCTCCCTTGATTTGAGTAAAAAAAAAAAAACTCCCTTCACTTGATACGAGTATTTAAATTTGGGTTTAAAAAAGGGCAAGGGTGAGAATTGGAGATGCTCAAACGCTTTTTTTTTGTGCTTTTTCTATCACCTAGAATCACCACTGTTCCAGATTTTTCACATAATTAAAAAATTCTTCAAAATATTTATTTTCATTCATTGTGCAAAGCTGAAGAACAAGAAAAAATAGTAGTTTGGGAATTTCTTATGACACATTGAAACTTGTGCACTCCAGTTTTGGGGTTGGATTACTTATTAGTTTATGTAATTTTTAGTTAATATGGTTCGAGTATTGTTATATTTATGTTTTATAAAGTTTTAAAAAACTTGCCACTCAACATAATACTATTTTCTGGCATCATCAATCATCCGAAGCATGAGCTGTGTGATTTGCAGAGAGCCTGTTGAAAACCACCAGCATTTATCTTTTTAATGGTCTTCCACCAGAAGAATTTCGTTGTAGATCCAACCAAAACTCAATACCCAAGGGCCAGCTCTCCACTTGTAAGATCTTCCTGATTGGTTGGCTACCAATCTCAAAGGTAAGAGTATGCATACCTGGTTTGGAAAGTTACGGTTCAATGCTGCTTTTTATATCATTTGGAAGGAATGGAATACTTGATCGCATACAAATCAATGTGTAAGTGGCTTGTGAGTTCTAAAGGATAATGGAAAACTGTATTCGATACAATGTACCTCCTATCCAAGGCTACTTAGCAAGAATAAACTTCTATTCCTGACCCTTACACATTGATTGTTGACCACTCTCCCATGTTTGAAGATTGACAGCTCTCATATACTGATACGCAGGGCATGTTTTGTAGTTGCTTTTCTCTTTCTGAATCTAATGCCTTTGCTTCCTAGGAGGGTGGTTTTTTTCTTTACAGACGCATATTCCCCCGTCCTTGGAAAGGTATCTGGTATTATATGTGTTATTCTGTGTTTCTTTCCATACATGCTTCACTAGCACACCCCAGCTTGGGAATGCCCCATGAAAGTTTAACAGCCTTTCTTGTTTAATTATACTGACTCACCTAAGCGAGAGAAAAGTTATAAGAAGTCAAGGGTAATTTTGTGTTTGGGCTGGCTGCTATATTGGGCTTTGTTCTTGTGCTAGCTCATGTTCTTCTGGGTCAAGTATGATGAATGTGGAGTCTAGTAAAGCCCAAGTCCAATTAGTGGAAAAGCATCTCCAACTCAATTTGAAATCTAAAGTCTAGAGTCTAATAAAGCCCTTGGAGTAGCCTTGTAATGGCAGTGAATGAAATACGACAATTTTGATTAATCAAGTCATAAACACCAGCAAACATTTACGTTACAAGAGTAACATGTCCTGCAATGGGGAAATATACCAACCAGACTACCTCAAAGCAAAAGCAAAAAAACAGTGCAAAAGGGAAACAAGCATGCTATGCACGCATGCTGACATGTGTACAAGTCCTTACCTTCCTGATCAAATCTTTTCTTGAGCTCATCTGCCGATAAGAGTGTCTGTGAACCATCCAACATCTGCAAAAAATCACCAAAAACGCCATGAAGCCGAATCTAGATGTATTTAAATTTATACAAACTTACAAATTTCTAGCATAGCAATCATGAAACAGGGCGGCTTCAACATCCAACGACCATTAATACTTTTTTATTTTCCCCCCAAATTCATCTCTTTTTATTCATTATTTTTCCAAACCTTCCTACCCTCATCAGTCACTTCATTTGTCAAAGATGCAGCCCCCCCTACATCTTTTTTTTTTTAGACCTCTCTCAAATGCCTCTACTTCATTGTTGTTTCTTCTTTTTTTTCCCTCCGTCAATCCTCTCTCTCTCTCTCTCTCGATCGACACCACCAGCGCCACTTCGTCACCACCACCGCCGTCTCTCTATCTGTCTCCTCCTTTGCGAGCTCTCTATTCTCTCTCACCCTTCACCGGCCACCCCACCGACCTAGGTAAGCTCCTCTCCCTCTCTACGCACGCACACACAGTCGAACAAACACAAACACACCCCCACCCAGCCACAATCACAGTCACATAAACACACATCATGGCACACCCAATATGTTAATCTAGGGTTTTGAATTGGGTGTTAATTAAGGTTTTGAAATTGGGTGTTAATTCCTCTTTGTACTTGTTAGACTTTCCATATATTCTTTGTACTGGACATTGGATAAGGATGAATTTGTGATTGTAAATTATGAAGATAGTTTTTTGATCTATAACTTTCTATACGACTTTTTCCATATAGAAATAGTTGGTAAGTAGATCATTGAGTGAAGCTCTTTTCTTATTTTATTTTTAGTAGCTGAAGCTTATGGTTCTGTTTTTTAGAGTATAGTTGAACATGTTGATTGTTCACCTTGGTGTCTCTTTTGGTGGATGATGATATTAAACACATGTGATAGTGTTTGTTTTTATTTCTTACTCCTAACAGTGTTTTATTTCTCTCTTTTAGGGTGTGGTTATGAAACTAAAAAAAATTATATACAGGTTTAAATGTTTACGAGACTATTATTAGAGGGAATTTTGCCAAAATTTTTATAGCTTTGATGTGGGATGAATGAAGTAAGAGTGAGGTAGACAACAAAAAAGTTTTATTACAAACTTACAGAGTTATCCTCATCAATGTTCCAGATTTTCTTTTGCGCCTTTAAGGCCTCTCTACCATGGTCTTTGATTTCATTAAATGCAGCATCTATATTAAAATAGTTCCTACATTCAGAAAATTCAACCATATGAATGTGCTCAATCATACAGAGAAACATATTTTAGGGGTAAAAGCATTTGGGTGGCGAGTAGAATTTTTTTGGTACTTCCGCTTGATGATTTATGTCTCTATTTTTTTTTTTGATTTGGATTTTTTTGCACCTTAAGCTACTTCAAGGTGGTGGTTATGCTCATTGCCATTAACTTGTTGTACCAGGCAAAGATACCCAGTTTTGTTCTTTAGGATTCGCTCAATTGTGATAAAAGATTTGGCTTAAACTTTTTGTGCTTCTAGACCTTTGAAGGTACTTTTAGCTCTATCTGCTTGTTTTGGGTAATTCCAGATCATAATAGTTTTTGCTTAGTATGTCTAAACCTAAAACATAATTTTACCTCTTTGTTCTACTACAATGCAATCCTATTTCTTGATTTCCCTTGGTTTTTTGTTCAATTCTGTAAATGTACTTTCTTTGACAGTTATGAGAGAGTTTCACCAACACTTTTCTACATTATGTAAGCCTAGACAGATCTACTCATTCTTGAGTGGCTTGTGTGAAGATAATGCCTTTTTTCATGGTCTACTGTTAGCTATTTTCTATATAACTTCAATATTTGGTACCTTGCCTGTTAGAAATTGTTTGGGAGAAAAAAGTGTGAGGGTGAAATATTAATATTGAGTTAAGAGACATTATCTCCCTGTTTGTCGGTTTATAGTACACTGGATTCTAAATGTTATTTATTTATTTATTTTGTTTCCTTGATGTTGACCATGTTAAATCAAATGAATAAATATTTTTACTCTCATATTGTCTTTTATTTTTTGAATATAATTTCATTTTACCAACCATCTACTTGGAGTTGTCTACTTATGTACCTGTCCAACCATCTAGCCACCCACCCAATAACATCCCAATTCTAAATTAATTTTTGTTCTCTCGGTTTTCCTACATAATAAATTGTTGATTCATGGGTTCAAACACCGAATCTAAAGTCCTAATTGATAATTATATTCTTTATTCTTTGTTTTTAGTTTTGGGCATATGGATATGTGGGTGAATGCATTTTTTGAGAAAAATTTTAGTTTTTATGTTTTTAGGTGTTTACCCAAATCTACAGGTATGCAAGGTATTTGATGGTTTGATTGTAGCCCTTATAATGTTTCTATGCAGTCGAATTTTTTTTTTTCAATTGGAGGGATTGTTTGTTGTTGCAATAGGGACATGGTAAAAGATTGATAAGCATAACACTACCACTACATATTATTTGACAGTAAATGCTAATAAATTATGGATATAAATTTTGTTATTTTTTAGTAGAGGTTCAAGGTTTTATTATGGATATAAATTTTTTAGTCGATTTTTTTGTTAAGTTTGTGCTTTTCTATTGTTGAATGTGACTCTCCAATCCTCCTGTTTTATTATTCAGCTTAGATATGGTTTCAGGATTAGTAATTTATTTTGGCAATTTTCATGCATATAAGGTTTATCCTCTTCGATGTTTACTATAAAAGGTCAGAGATGCTTTGTAGTTTGTCTAAATTTAAAACAGGTAATTAATTTTTTAGGGGAATGTATCATTTCCCATGACACATCACAATTAGGGAAATATCTGATCCAACTGGTGGAGGATATTGTTGCATTTGATGATTCTTATTTCTAAACTAGATCCTGTAATATAAAAGAAAAGCAAAAAGATTCTAGTTGATGAAATAGTCTATGTCAGATCCATGAATAGTTTGGTGGACTTTTGGGGAGGAAAATGTATTCTTTCCCATTACCATGCATAACTAGAGCAAAAACTGAACACGTGGTTCAATTTTATGGGAGTATAATTTAGACTTAAACTGTGGGCACATTTCTTAAGTACTTAACAAAATCACAATAATGTATTTTAATTTAGCTTTGAAGTTATAGTATAATGTGACCTTCCATGTTCATACCAACTAAAAAAGGTAAAGAAAAAAAATGAGATCGATTTGGAGACTGGTACATTCATTATCTTCATTTTGCATGCGCAAACCTGTTCTTGCTTATGCTTGCATGTTGTTCTTATTCAATTTATATCCAATTAATGTTCTCATTTTTAGGTGGTCTAGAAGTTGTTTTTATATTCTGTTTTTTTTTTTCACTCTTGATCTTCCTATTCGTTCACTTGCAAGTTAACTGCTTTTTTTTTTTGTCTTTTCAGGGTAAAGCGCGAAGAATTACTCCAATTTGCACAAGGTGCTATTACAGGGTTGAAAGTTAGTGCTATTATTGGAAGGTAATTCAGAATGATCATTTACATTTTCTTCTTTACTTGGATGTGTTCACTTGACATTTAGGTGACAATCCTGATCTTTTAGTTGGGTTTTATGTTCCTCTTATGTGAGGTCTAAGCACATTTAACTTACTGCCTCCCATTATATGTAGAGGTTTATCCTTTTTCAAAAAGGGAGAAAAATTTATTAATGAAAAACCAAGAATTACAATAATCAAAAATAGAAACTGTTAAGAAAACAGTAACTGTTTTAACAAACAAAACAGTAAACTGTACAAAAAAACAGAAATTCTGTTCAATAGACTTGCGTCAGTTGCAACACACCATTAATTCCATTTCATTGTCTTTCTGTTTTTACTAATGTCTTTGAGAATTCAATTTTTTTTGCATGGATTAATTGCATGATTGAGTTATATTCTCTGAAGGTTTTGAGGGAAACTTGCTTAAAGGACAGACTATTGGTGTAATTGGAGCTGGTCGTATTGGTTCTGCCTATGCTAGAATGATGGTAATTTTCACTCTCTCATTGTATGTAATCTGGCAATCTCCATTCAATCCCCTATAATTGACTGAATTCCAAGGTGTTGAATACACTTGCGTCAGTTGCAACGCATCATAACCACATTTGAAGTAATTGGTGGATGAACCCCTTTAACATATCATTAAGTTTGCAAAATCATATTGGTGCACATCTTATTGGAGATAATTACATTTGCTTTGTGTAATTTTCAATGGAGGTAGAGTGTAGCAATCAAAAAAGGGTGTGCAAATAGCATTCCCATTTCATACTTGCAGAAATAGTGTTCTACAAGTTGGGTAGTTTTTTTACCAAAACAAAGTTGTGCTGTTTAAAAACTGCAACCAAAATTTTATAAGTAGGAATTAGTAATAAAATTTATTGCAGCTATATTATTTTGTTCATTGTTTTAGGATAACCATGGGACTGTTATCCATTTGTTTTCATTATCAACCTCTTTTTTGTGCATCAATTCCTATGACAAGGAGTTGACTCTGCGAGTTCAGAAGAATTCCAAGGAGAGAATTTTATTATGATCTAGCAATCTAATGTTCTACTTTCTCCAGGTTGAAGGATTTAAAATGAATCTGATTTACCACGACCTATACCAATCAACCCATCTGGAAAAGTTTGTCACAGGCATGCCTCAGTTAATATGATAAGCTATTCAATTCAATTCCACGACTCCTTGCGACTGATTATGTGTTTTGACATTGCAGCCTATGGTCAGTTTCTAAAAGTCAATGGTGAACCACCTGTTACTTGGAAGAGGGCATCAACCATGGATGAGGTGCTTCGAGAGGCTGATGTGGTTAGACACTTTCTTAAAACATACATGTATATCTGCATATGCATGCTTAGTTGAGTTGTCCTAAACAACAAATTTGTGTTGTATAATGATATGCGTACGCGTAAGTATGTCTATAACAAATTATCAATTTTATTGGTGTTGGAACTGAACCTTGACCTGCTGTTCCAAAACAAAAAGCTAAACCTTCATCCTTGATTTGCATGATCTGATGTAATTATGCATCAAACATCATGAACCCCAATGTATTATAAGCAAACGCTTTTGCAAAATTTGAGAAAAGAATATACTTCTTTTTTTTGTTTTTACTTTTCTGATATATCTTCTCTTGAGTTAAGTATTAGGCACTTCAATATCTCCTTGATTTTCTTTGGGTGGACTAATACGCCTTTGAGTTCAGTGTTCGATATTTTTTTTTGAATTGCACAGTGCCTTCAGGCACGAGTTATCCCTAGGCAATATATGTCTTTTCCAATTTGAAACCACTACTTGATTTCACGAATATCTGTGTTTTGAATGAAGGGCTGATTAATTCAATACTTAATGGCTCATCAGGACTGAACTCTGCGACTTTAGTTGTGCCAAGATATACCCTGGCAGAGGCATCAAATTTGTTCGCTTAGACTCGCAGGTGAGTTATGTTAATTGCCTTCACGATGTTCGATTTTGAAATAGTGATAGTGAGTTTGGGAGTTTAATTATTCATTTGTGGTGTTTCTTTTTTAAATTCTGTCCGTTATGTTATAGACAATTTTTTAGTTTCCTCAATCTTTTTTGTGCACAAGACTTATACTGACCATGTTTTTAATTAAAGATCTTCCTCTTCGCCAATTCAAAATGCGAGGTACTTCCACAATCGCCTGAAGCTATCGAAGTTTACCTAGACTACTATGTACAGGAAACGACATAAGAAGGTGAATTATATTTTTACTGTTTTTTCCTGTTAACTTGCTTTCTTCTGTAATTCCTTTTTTTTAAGTGTTTGTGGTGCTCAATGTATCTTTGTCATACTCATCTGGTCTGATGGATTTTGACTCATTTATAGGACATTGCGGCCGAAACTGTAAAGAAGAGACGTCGAATTTCAGTGTGCATATGACAAGATATTCATGTAAAAAAAGTTTTTAGCCATTTGTGTTTGCCTGTTTGGCAATATATATTGGAAATCTATCTAAATAGCTTCTGATTGATATGTGTAGGTGATATAATTATAATTTTAATAGGCTTGGTTTGAAATTAGTTGTCTAAAGAACTCAATTTGTTATTTTTATTATAGTCTCTTACAACAGGTGCAAGTCACAATGGAGACTCTACTTAAGATGATAAAGTAAACCACATTTTACTTTTTCATTTCTCATTTTCGTGTCTCATTGAGTTTTGTCCAATTTTTTTGATTGAACTATAAAATTTTTGCATTTAAAAAGAATGGTGCTGTAATTGGTACATAGTTGAATTTCAGTGTGCATATGACAAGATTTGATTATGATTATGATATATAATATATAATATATAAGTGTTGTAGACAGGTTGATATATTTGTGGCATCATATTTTTAGAGCGTACTCTGTCAAATTGACAGACTATCCACATTTTAACAATTTTTATTTCACTAAAGTCATGACATTACAAATGATCAAACGATTTTCAGCTTATATTCATTGTTTGATTATGTCGTTTTTAAGAACTATGTACACGGTATTAAAAAACGTGATATAGGGCGAGTTTATGCTTTCAGTTTAGCACGTGTCCAAGTTCAGTGTTTGATTATTTCGCGTTTAAATTCAATGTTTGATTTTTTTTTAGTTGCACCGTGCCTTCAGGCACGAGTTATCCCTAGTAATAACTAAAAAAGCAAAGAGAAAAAGGCAGTGTCTCATATGAATT
>JAHQCQ010005290.1:0-16634 GCA_023539305.1 Ilex asprella | reverse complement strand
GTTTTTCTATATTGTCAGAATCTTCATGATGACTAGACCAGTAACAAGTGCTCACAGTCCCTTTTTCAATTTCCGGAAACAAGACTAACACCTGATTTCTGATTCACATACCTAGCATTTGCTCTCCAACAAAAGTTTTGAAGAGATAGCAATATCTCCAAGAGGTTTTCACAATACTCAACTTACTGACAAATAGAGAGCATAAGTACGTAGAACCAAATTCAGAACCTGTCTTCGCATTCGTCACAGGGCGTGCTTGAAGCAAGATCCCCGAACAATTAGAATATTAGCTCTGAACTACTTTAGATGACGTAATAGAAAAACAGGTACTGGGATGGCAAATATTCCTCATACCATGTATCGAGCTTCTCGACGTTTGCAGGTTGATGTCAACAAAAAAACTTATAAGCTATACTTTGAAACAACTAGGATAACCCATTCCATGTCCATCAATTTTTGTACAAGAACAATGCTACATGAACTTAAAAAGTATACTTAAAAACTAGACTTGATAATTACAACCATTGATTTCACTGTAGGTCCCAGCATTTATTGAGACCTACCACCTATTCAATGGTTGAGATTATCAAGTCAATTTTTTAAGTCTAGTTTTTAAGTCCATCTAACATTACTCTTTGTACAAGGTCTATGATAATTTAAAGAGAGTAGAACAGGAGGGGGGCAGGAAAACCTTGGGTAGTCAGCAAAGACTAAATATAATATATGTGTTATCCTATATTTTATGCATTTTGTTTCAATTTGCCAAAAATCCTATGGGACCATAACAAAGTGGTGTTAAGGTGCATTCGGATATTAAATTAATTTGAAAATAAAACCACTTTCAAAAAAAAAAAAAAAACGCATGAATCAAGGTGCATTAAAAATAATTTGAAAACACAATCACTTTCAGGAAAAAAAAAATACACATGAATCGAGGTACATTAAAGATAATTCAAAATTTATATAAGAGATTTAACAACAAATATATATAAATATATATACGTATATATGTGTATATAAATATATATATGAAATATTAAAATTCTCACATAAAACTAGGAGATACACACATGAATCAAGGTGCATTAAAGATAAGATATTTTGAATTAAATGACCCTAAAATGGGCAGTTACGTCTTCTTATCTTAACTGTGTACTTTTTTTCAAAACATTTAGTTTTATGTATTTTTTGTCAAATAAGTCTAATTAGGTGTACCAGTTTCCAAAAATTCCAAAAATTAAATTTGACAAAAAAAAAATTGTAAGGTTGAAAATGTGTAAAAATTATTGTATATTAGACATGAGTATTCATTCTCTCTTTCTCTATCTCTCCCTCTCTCACACACACGTTTGATTGGACTTTTGTGTCATTGGACTGGACTTTTAATCGTAAGATTTTTTGAATCACTGGACTTTCATTCCAACTAAAATTTGAGTGCAAAACTTGACTAATAATCATCATTTAAAAAAATGAGAAAATTTTAAAATAACTATTAAAAAGAAACATCATTTAAAGTCGCTGCTATGAACCTCAGTGTATCAAGTCACCCTTGATGGACTACTGGAGAGATTTCGAAAGTTCAAGTCAAGCATAAGATGAGGAAGACAAACAAATGTGCGAATATGTTTAGTAAAAATTGTGTACTTAGCCATTTTGATTTATTTATATTTAAAATTTTTATGAATTGTACTATTGAACAGTTGCACGCATATAGCACGAGTATGAAATAGAACATAGGTAATGTTTAATATATATTTTGATCTATTTATGTTTAATATATAGTATGATATTTTGAATGAGACGAGTATATTTCATGAACAGTCGCCTAGAGCACAAAAAATTTAGGGCTCAAATTAAATTTTTAGCCCTTAGTTCAGCTTCATGTTCGAAGATCATTTTGAATAGATCAAGTTAAAAGTCCAATATATTTTATGAGTCTACGTAAAATTTTGTAGAAAGTTTTAAAATGTAACAATATTTTCACAAGATGGGCTTGAAAAAGATATGATACTTGCAATATTAAATGATGATATACATGTAACACTACAAGAGTGTTGTTGATAATCCTACACAAGTAATCCCTTGTCCCCAGTGCAATAATCACTGAAAAATATAATTGCCGAAACAACAAAGGCCTGCAACATTCAAATAACAAAGAATCAATGTGAAAATGTGAATTTTTTGCTTTCTCAAAAACATCGCCTGCATCCCCGCCAACTCCATCAACAACCTCACGGATCGCCACCTCATTCCCATGATCCAATGCATTCTTCAACATAGACATTATAAAAAATAACAAGTCCTGAAACTTGTCCCAAGTCTTCCTCTTCCAAACGCTGCATGAAAGTAATCGCAGCCCCCCAATACCACGATACCCACATCTCACTCTATCGTTGTTTTTAAATAGTACTGGAGTAAAACTGAATGCAACTTTATTATTGCAACTTATTTATTCTCTTCTCCCATAAATATTGTGCCAACTGATCATCAGCAATCAACAACCTCCTCTCCCGATTTTTCATATTATCAGATGTTAAACATTGAAGCCACTTGTTTTCAGGTAAAAGAGAAACTACAAGCTATAATACAGTGTCACAGAGTTCTTTATTGATTGGTCTTGCGGTCTATGTGACATCTGAGTCCAACAAAAAGGATTTCAAGTCAATTGCATTTCACCAGAGAAAGAGAGGAAACACATTTAACATTTACATATGAGTAACCAGTGAAGGAGAATGACAGACATGGCACGTGACTCAAGGTCTAGGGAGGAGGAGGAGGAGGAGGAGATAAGCTTTTCAGTGAGAATCTTTGTGGGGGAAGAACCACTCAATGTAGGAGCGTTGGTCCTTGGAAGCAGACAGAAGGTCGAGGGTTTCCAACTTATCGGTTGTGTCGGAGTAGGGCTTAGACTTGCTTCATCTTTTCACATGGTTGAG
The DNA here is from genome assembly GCA_023539305.1 of Ilex asprella. Classification (NCBI taxonomy): domain Eukaryota; kingdom Viridiplantae; phylum Streptophyta; class Magnoliopsida; order Aquifoliales; family Aquifoliaceae; genus Ilex; species Ilex asprella. Next base: position 13,698 of record JAHQCQ010005290.1, on the reverse strand, counting down.
TTGGAGATGTCAGCTTGGATTTTGGATAGGGGAGAAAGAGAGATAAAGTTGAGACGCTTATTTTGAGTTTAGCCCAGAGTGGAAGAGGTTTAATTAAAGCTGATGATTAAAACAACATACATATAGATACTTTATTAATAATTTAAATATATATATATATATTAAACGACATTTGATTGCTAGTAATCTTATCAAATAACACCATCCAACAATTAATATTTGCGATTTACTTGTCACATCAAATTTCCTCACCTTACACAAAATTGTTTTGTCTTAAATTTCGTCTTTTATTTCCCCTATAAATCTCCTTTTTCTATCCTGACAATACTGTCTTACGTTTTTAATTTTATTATTATTTCTCTATATATCTTTAATTCCCAACTTGTTTATGGGCTTTCTCTGTTGATGGTGTTAGGTTATCTCTAATCTTGATTCAAATTTTTAATCAACACAATATTTGGGTAAATTTTTTAATTTAAACTAAAACACACAACTTAAAATTTTAAAAAAGATAAAGGACATAAATGTGAGACAAAATTTGAGTCTCCCTCAATTTAACATAAGTTTGAATAAAAGATTTGAACTTATTTTTACTCAAATTTAAATCTAAGTCAATGTTTGAATCCGATCAAAGATTTGAGGTATCAATCATTTTCGAACCTACACATAATTGAGTCCCACTAAGAATTTTTTCACACAATTTCACTCAGTGATAAATCAACAATCGTGTATGAGTGAGGGGTCAACATTCAGACTTGATAATTAGTTAATTAATTAGTCCAACCAAAAATAAACAATTAAAGAAGAGAATACAATATTAAATTGAAATCTATAGGTATCAAAGCTAGAAAAGCCTACAAAGTGCTACGAATCTTAGACTAATAAACCCGGTGTTCCATATGTATACTCAAAATATTTGTAATTACTTGAAAATCATATCCATCGGATAAAAAATGATGTCTTTTGTGATAATGAAGAGTGCCGGTGGATGAATAGGTGGAGTGGCTACTACAAATTTGGGGTTCACATTGTATACCATAAAGGTTAGGAGGAATGACACTTAGTACCCTAAGTGATCTTCAAATTTTTAATTTGCATGAAAGATTAAAATTTGCAAATTGCACACTTAATCAAACAAAAATATAGTAATGTTTTCAAAATCATATATATGTTGCTTTTTTGGCAACTTTTTTTTGAAAACTTCAACTAATTTGCTTCAGAATAGAATTTCAATTGTCCATCAATGGATGAGCACTCACAAAGCTTTTTTTTTTTTTCACCCATTAAGCCTTTTAATGATGTTCGAATTAATTAATTGCTCGCAATTTCATGACATTATATGGTGCTAAAGTTTAAAAAAAAAAAACCTATTTTCAGATATCATGAATCACAAAAAATAGCAAAATGAATTGTGAAAACTCAAATATTAAAAGTAAATTTTCCCTATCCAATGTAAACAAGGCAAATTGATGCCACTTTCTATGGAGCTTCACTTCATACAAGATAGGGATAATGTTGGCATAATTATATTAGTGAGGGAACAAAAAGATATTCTCAACACCAAGTTCTATTCAGTGTTGAAAATAAGAATTCTTTCATAATCTTCCAGCAACTAAAAAAAAAATAAGTTAGAGGTACTCAAGAAAAAAGGCAAAAAATTGGGACTCAATCGATACTTTGACCTTATTTCTGTTGGAATTTTATAAACTGTATAAATGTTTTAAAACTTTCAGGGTGTGGCCCAACATTTGATGAATTTCTTCGGAAGCAGTTGGGCACTAAAGTGAAATTAATCTACTGCCAGTTAGGCACCAAGGTGATGCCAAAGGCACCCACACTCACTATACTCTATACCCACTAGCCGTTTGATATTTAGCCTATATAAGGCTACCACCTCCACTCACAAAATACACACTGACTTGCACTCTTATTTATCAATGGATCAAATTTTGATCCGAATATGATCCGAATTTGAATTTGATTAGCAAGATATGGATTATTAAGTTTACTAATTATCCGAATCTGTTATATTGTATTTAATGGATTCATATATGAATTTATCAAATTTGATAGAATTGTATATAAACCTTTTATTTTTATGTTTTATATCCTGTGAGTTTATATACATCGATATCTTTTCATCTTCAACATTTTTTCCTTTTGTCTTCTTCTTCACTATTTATCACTAAAATTGAGGTTGACATATTTAATTTATATTGTTTGTTAAGGCTTCAAATGAGTAATTATTATAATTTTTTGGTTGTACGGAGTTGAATTTGTTATAATTTATGAGATATTTGTAGGTTGATTTTATTTTGTACATAAACGGACCAAATCGACTTTTTGGACCGGATATCCGAAAGTTAATAGATTTGGATATGAATTACAAATTTCAAATCCGTCGAATAATCGGGTTGGATCGGATCACATAAATTATAATTGGATTCAGATTCGGATATGACAGAATTTAGTCCATATCCTATCCAATTCGTTGACAGGCCTACTTTTATCTTCTCTCTTATATATCTTTCTGTTTTACCAATTTGTTATTATTATATATTATGTATTTTTTTATATTCTTGATATTTTAGACAACGAAATCAAGACTTGCTAATTTATCTCTGTCGTATGTGCCCGATGTGGAGATTAGCTGCTAGCTTGGGATTGTATCTTAAAGATTTCATTGCCAATAATATGTGCATGTAGGGAGGCCACAAGAACTTTAGGACAACGTTTTATACACCTCTCCAAATCGAAGGTTATCACTTTCTTTGTTTTTATCTCAATTCCTTTTCAATTATTTATTTATTTGTGAGCTATATAATTTTGTGGTAAATATTTTACTAGCATTGATATAATTTAAATCTATATTTGTCCAACAAAATTAAACGGTGGCCACCATTTTCTCAAATTATAATTTACGTCAAACTAATTTTTGGACTAAGAGACCTAGAAATCTAAAACAGAATAAAGTATTTATAAAACATATAAGTCCCAAGCTAAATAACTCGCAAAAAAAAGATGAAATTTTTTGAAGTTATAAAACCAGCACCAAAAAAAAAAACAGATTAAAATTATTACATCACAAGATGAATCCAACATTTCTAAACGAACTTCCTTGTCAGGTTTCTGAAAGCCAAATGCAATTGAAACAGGTCAATAAAACCGGGACCTTCAGTCCGATTTACTAAAAAGACTGTTTGGGTAATCATCTTCTTCGTCTTCTCCAGATCTAGCTCTCAAAGTGCAGCACATGACACCACAAATTTGATCTCGAACACCAGATAGTCCAGATCTCGAGTCTCGAACACCAGATTTCAGTTCTTCTTCTTCTTCTCCTCTGTCTCTCTCTCTCTCCACGCAGACACACTCAGTCAGTTAATAATAGAGTAAAGAGATGTTAGGTAAGAGATGTTGGGACCTGGGTCTTCTCTTTTTCACTTTGTCTCTCTCTGTCTACATGCACGCACACACACACACATTGCTCGAATGGGAAAAAACTTTAATACACACTCAATAACAGTACTGTGTATTGCATAAGTCATAATTATTTATTGCGGAATGGAACAGTACTGTGTATTGCATAAGTCACAATTATTTATTGCGGAATGGAATAAATAGTCTATGAATAGACAATACTTATTACACACAATGCACTATTTATTTTTTATTATGATTGTGAATTTTTTAGTTATATTAGTATATTTTTTATATATTTTTATTTTTTTTATTATACGACAGGTCCGATCAATTGGTCCAACGGTTGAACCGGTGAACCATTGATTCAGTCCCTCTGCTAATTCAACGTCCAGTCCGATAGCACCAAATAGGAGCAAAAATTCCGCTAGTTAAAACTCTAAAAAGAAATAAGTGAAAAAAAATATATTATTTGACGTTATTAAGCCCCAAAAAATCAAGTAAGATAGACACAACTGACCACATCTGAACTTTCCTCTAAAGCACGTTTGACCTTGTCAGATAACATCTCGAAATGTTGCTTTTTGAGATCATAATCCTCTGCGTTGCTGCTTTCTACAACTGGTCTAGCTGAATACAGTATCCCTGGCAAGGCTATTGCACAAAGCAAAAAGATAGCATAAGAAAATGGACTAAGATCTATACACACAAATGCTAACAGATTTATCCCTCTAAACTATTACCCTTATTTTATTTTGTATCCATAACTATAAAATTTTTTACATTATATTTTAAAGTATCAGTTTTATTTTATATAACTCCAATAAATAATGACAAACTTAAAAATCTTTCAAAATAGGGAGGAAAACCCCAAAGAGCATCCCGTCAAGTAACTAATGCCACTTTATTTTACCTTTTTTGAAACTAAACAAGTTATTAGAAAGAAAAAGAAGGTCGGTCAGATGAAAAAAATTTAAAGCTTATGAAGGACAAAATCATGTATATGTATTTTTCTTGAATATTGACTGCACATGTGCAATAAACAATTGCTTATTGACAATACAGACTACTCACATACGGATTTACTGTCAAAAAATTGGCATTCGTTATCAATTGAAGTGATATGAAATAAATTTGATATTTTATGGTGTAATGTGAAAAATTTTATAGTTAAGGGTGTATAGTGAAATAAATGTAATAGTTCAAGGAGGTAAAATGTAATTTACCCTAATAATTCCAATCGTTGTAGTACCTGAAGCAACAGCTATTCTAGTTGCTTTGGCAGATGGAACCCGTGCATCGGCAAGAGGTGAATCATGATCCCATTTCAAAAATGGAATCAGTGTATCAACAACCTAGATGATTTACAAATGTTTAAAAAACCACTGCCATAAGAAGTTTAACAAGGGATACTTAAAATTAGACATATCAAAATTTACCTGATCAATCTCGGAAACAAGCAATTCCCCCAACTCATCAACACAGAAACACAACACGCGACAAGCCTTAGCATGTTGCTCGATGTTTACAACAGAATATATTGTAACGGACAAAAATTCATGTCTGTTGAGTCGAGCAGCATTAAACACAGGGGACATGAGAATTTCCAGGTAAGGGGACAAATCCGGCTCTTCGTTTTGCTCTTTGTTTCTCCAAAGTTGAACCCATTCCTGCAATACAAAATGACATTTATCTATTATGTAGTAAAAATAAGCAGATATATAAAAAGATAACATAAAAAAGCTTCACATAAAATGGCTCCGACAATCTGCTCCTCTAATGCTCTGGCAGTTAACATAATATACGCATTAGTACCTCAGATAACCTGTAATGCCACGGACGATTTCTACTCTCGAACTGCTTGACTTCCTAAATTAAAAATGAACGACACATAAGCTCCACCATACCAGCTAATTAAATAATTAAAGTGGTTCTATTACGTTGCCCACAAGTAATTCGTGTGCATGCAATTTACATATAAATGTGGATAAAAGGCGATAACACAGTATTTTCAATCTTTCTTGTCACAATTCTATCATCCCTACATACCCAAATCTGAAAAATTACTTAATATTTTGCAAAATTAAGGAAAATACAAAATTTAAATTTAAAATAGTTTTGTGGTAATAGTTATATAAGCCATATAGAATGATTTAATTTGATGAGATCAATGCATTATTATTACATCATTCAACATTATAAAAATCTATTACTTGATGAGGAAAGGTAGACAACAGTAGTGAGGAATTTGAATGGGGTTGAAAGTTTAATCACAATAGAGTTTTGAGGAAGTTGAAAACTGATAAAGAAAGTGAAGAGACAGTTATGTGCAAATTAAAATGTATTTTAAAAAAACAAAAATTCTGAAAATTAGTATTTAAGTTTTCAAACTCATACAAGTACATTTAAATAGAAAAAAAAAGATGCAAAATTTAGATTGAGATAATGAATAGTCCAAAAAAACTAATAGGGTTCAGCTTATTTGTTGTTTTTTGTCACATACATGCATATGAATTATTTGACAATGGGCTTGTTGGATGTTGTACTTGCAATATTAAATGATGATATACCTTTGATACTATAAGACAGCTGCTTATACTCCCATCCAAGTGTTCCCTTAGATTGTCCCGAGTGCAATATTCACTGAAAACTAGAATTGCTGAAGCAGCACTGCCCTGCAGCATACAAATAACAAAGAATCGACGTAAATTTTTTATTGTTATAAAAGAAAGAACGTAGTTGATGAAGTTAATAAAACAAGGATAGAGACAAAAACTACCAACAATGTTCAAAATAATAACCATAATAACGATAATGACGACAAACACTAACAATGTCCATTATCTCCAGAACCATTCATTGCACCTAATCACAAGAAATGAAAAACGAACAAAGAAGTAGTACCGAGCAAAATATAGACAAAAACAACATGAATGAAGTCATGCCTTCATAAAAGGTTCAAGATCCAAATAGCAGTAATGTACATCTTACAAACATAGCCTTAATAGGCAATGGCCATTATCAGTAGGATTGCACCCCGGCCGAACATTTCCTGAAGCAGCAATGTTATGTATCTCAAATCTGTAATCCAAATTTGTATCTCAAATCAATGAGAACCGTTGGATTAGTGGATCTCATTTAAAAAAGTTGAAGAGACCTACTCATCCAACGGTCCCCTTTCATTTGGGATGCAAATTAGAGTTACAAATTTGGGATACATAGTATTTCTCTTCCTGAAGTTAAATCTCCCATCATACAACACCCGAATAAAGATGAACAAGAACTAGCACACGTCAAGCAAGTCGCAACAATTGCAAGGCAGCTTCCCACATCATACAAAAATACAATGAACAAAACTTACTTGGATGACACTGGACAATTCAAAAACTTAACTTCAATCGTAGCTTATCAATATTCTGTTGGACAAAAATAAATTTTAGTCATTAAAATTTGATTTTTGGTAGACTTTGAATCTAAATTAAAGTGGGACTTGCTCTTTCTTTCAAGTAATTTTTTATGCGTTTGTATTCTACTCCCTAAAGATAATAACGTAGTATATTTTTCTTACTTGAATCGAGTAAGAAATGAATGAGAAAATAGGCTCCAAAGCGATCCCCTTGATTTATGGAAATAGAAATTGTGCAATGTGTGATTTGACATCAATCCCATATTAGGTGGAAAACAAATTCTACATGAGCATAAATAGACCAAATTTGTTCTATGCGATTGGGCACCAAGGGGTACCACAATTTTATGAGCTGAGCGAATGCCTACATGCCTTGAGTTCAATCATACACACACGAGTCGCTTTTTTTTCCACGACCTGACTCAGCTGGACACGAGTGTTGGTTAGACTAAACTTTATCTTTTTGAAAAAAAATCGTTTTAACGAATTGAGTGTGAATTTCTTAATCCGAAATTTAATTTTGAGAGCAGTTGCATTTAAAATTCAGACTAATTCAGATTAGTGTTTCCTTTAGTCCTGAATTTTAGTTGTATCTGTTCATGAGTAAATAGTAATACAAAATGATATTTTCTGAAACGCGATAGAAGGAATTGTTCTATTTCCAAACTTGACCTTCAACAAGCGTAGATTTATTTCCAATTTTTTTTATCCCGATCTTGACTCATGTGTCTTTTCAAGTACTTTGGTAGATTACCAAGGTTAGTATAGGTATGGATAATAGTTAGGTTAGTCCAGTTCAGCTGCGGGTGCAATACCGAAGATGAAACATCTTAAGGTGAGTGAACAATATTAGCCTTCTAGTGTACCTCCGAAGACATATTGGGTCTAGCTAACCGACCTTCTATCTAAAGTGTGTTTGTCGTCTTGGCCTTTAGATGATCTCTTCACTGGCTAGTCTGATCTCATGTCTACCTAGTGCTTAACCCTATTCTCCAGGTTATTGACATTACATGTGGAATCTCCACTCCAAAAAAGGGAGTCTCGTTTGCAGTGCCGACCCAACCTTTAGGCTACTCAGACCACTGTCTAGGACCTCCAAATTGGAAGAAAAATTTGAGGCCCTAAAACAAAATAAACAGCGATATAAAATTAAATTTTAAAAGATAATTTGAACACTCAATATATTTTAATCATTGAATTAATAGTGAGTGCTAACCTTAAACAAAATTCACTATTTATCTAATGTACTTGATCCTCAAAATAAGTGCAACTAGCATTATTGTAAAATTTTTAGAACCTCTTTCAAAAAAAATTATTGCCCTAAAGTTCAACTTATTTTTTATCTCACCCGATATTTATATTTATATGTATTATTTCTTTGTAGTTTTATTATTAAAATCAATTGTCTATGGTATAATAGGTACGAATAATAATTTGACATTTGTATAAGTTAAATTTGAGGTCAATTTCTATTAACTTTGTTTACAATGTACAAGATCACTATAAAATAGATTGAGTAGAAATAATGCACTGGCTATCTCAAATTAATAAACCATAGTTGCCTTACTAATTTTTTTATTATTTTAAAATAGCCTTTTTTTCTATGATATCTAACAATGTCTCATTTATTTTAGGACTACTTAACTTGTATAAATTCTTATTTTATACACTTTAAAAAAAAATCATTTTACTAGTCAAACTAATTTTCAATTATGTTTCTCTTTTATCCTAAACAAATAATATGTATCATTGTATTTAATCTCCGTATTTGAATTCAATTAACACAACTTTTATTTGTAAATTTTGAATTTAAAATTTTAATTAGTATGTTATATCTCAAAAGGCAAAACAAATAATTTTTAAATAAACATATTTTAATAAATAATTATAGGGCCTCATATAACATTTTCGCCTAGCACCCCAAATTAGGTTGGACCGTCCCTACTCGTCTGGGTTGCATTTGTTTGACATAATGACTGTCCGGATCGATCACTATTCTTTTTCTCTCTCTAAACCCAAATTAACTACATTCTGCATCACTAAATTTCAGCATTTAAGCAGTCTCATATAGTCATATTTTCGGCATTAATAGTTTGCATTTGAGAGTATACAACACGTTTTCTAATTCGCCGGGCAAGGAAATTGGAGTGCTACTTCTATTCACGTGAAGATCATTGTATACTGAAAGACAGACGCTGTAATTTCTATAAACATCAAGTGTGGCGGCAAAATTTGTCTTAAAAATATAGTGTCAAACACTAGTCTTGATCTGTAAAAAGTTAAATAACAGTTACTGGTTTACAAACGGGTCAGTTTATATATTGGTTTGATTACAAATTTATATGTAACTATTTGCACATACTTGTAACTCTTTCGTTTTTGACTGTTACTATTTATTCTAAGTTGCATGATATAAATAAGAGATTTTAATATATTTAGAATACCACAAACAACAAATTAAAAAATGTGATATAAAAAATAGTTCTAGTAACAAAAAGGGAGCAGTAGAAGAAGGAAGGGATAAAGGAACAAATGCTTCCAAAACATTCATGAAATATGAATGAGATTATCAATAGGTATAAACATTTGTAGTCGTGACATGCATATGATGCTTGCACAATTAAACTACATGACCCTCACTCAACAAATTACAAACCTCTTAAACATGTAATATGCAATGTCAAAGTACAAATTCGTAAGTTACACATTTTTTAACAGCTTAAAATTTTAGAATAGATAGTTGTTTAACATATTATCAGAGCAGAAGTCCAGAGCTAAGATCTCGTTGCCATTTGATCATAATTTTTTTTTCATGTGTTATACACAAAGTCTAGCCTATATGTGAGGAGTTATGTAAAAAGATAAATATTTAAGTTACACTCTCCCTAACAACTCAAGCTTTTAGAATAGATAATGATTTAAAATAATAAAAAAAACATCATCATCGAGTAATCTGTTCTTTCATCACAGTGGTAGACTATGATTTGCATAAGAAGAACAACTGAATGGTACTTGTCCAAGAGATAGACAAATAGTCTTTTTATGAACAAAATTTTATTCCTCCGTATATAGGAAAAATACCTCAGGAAGTGTTGGACAAAAAATGAATTTTTTTGTAGACTTTGAGCCTAAATTAAAGTGGGAGTCACTTATGGGTTTGAATAACTTTTTGTGAGTTCGTGTTCTATGTATTCCGCGAGAAGAATAACATAGTATATTCGCTTGTTCAAATCGAGTAAAAGCTAAATGAGAAAATAGGCTCCAAAGTGATACTCTTAAAATGTGAAAATAAAAGGTTGGGGCAAAGTGGGATTTGACACTAATTTCACATTAGTTGAGCAAAAATAATTTGGCGAGCATATGTACTTCAAGTTTGCACTTTGAGTTGGGTACAAAAGGGCACCCCACTTTTGTGGATGACAAATAACCTAAATAGATTTGGGTTTGATCACACACATGCGCATGCACTGCTTCTCGATTGGGCTGGGCTTGGGCTCTACTGTGTGTGTGGGTGGGTCCAATTTTATATTTTTTGATAATGTCCTTAATTTCTTAACCCAAATTTTAATTGTTGCTCGTTGGAATTCAAAATCTCACTAGTTGGGTGAGAATTCAAATTTCCACACATGTGCGCACGGACCACTGCTCAGTTGGGCTTGGGCTCGGCTGTGTGTATGGGTGGGTCTAATCTTATATTTTAGATAAAAATTTTTTGATAATGTCCTTAATTCTTTAACCCGAGTTTTAATTGTTGCTCGTTGGAATTCAAATTCGCACTAGTTACCGTTCGAATTTTTCACACCGTTCGAATTTGAATTTTTTGTTTGTTCATTAATTGAAATACATGAATGACGTCTTTTGGGTTGCATTTGATTAGTGGAGTGACTATTCCAAACAATCACCTCTACATCTATAAATAATCACAACAGCAATGAGGGTTTTTTGAGGTGACATTGTTTACCATCACAAAAAATGTGTTTTGTAGAATTTTTTCTTTGGCGGTATTATTATTATAAAAGGTTTATTTATTGTCGCAAATACTATTTGAGACGATTGTTGCCGCAAAAAGATTTTTTGAGGCTATACTTATTATGGTGAGGCATGCCGTCACAAATACCTTGTTGTAATAAGTAAAGTCTCCAAAAAAATTTTGTGACGACAATATCACGTTTCAAATAGTATTTGCAGTAACAAATAAATTTTTTGTAACAACACTAGCGTCACAAAAAAACAAAAAAAAATCCCTCCAAAACACTTTTTTTTTTGTAATGGTGAACATTGATGTAACAAAACTTGTTTCAAAACACTCTAATTCTTGTAGTGAACCTAGATTAATTAGCATTCTGGACTTACAAAACACTTATAAAATTCATGAGTACTGGTCATTACATACATTATTTTTGTCATTAGAATGTAGTGTCCATTTCTAAGAGTACAAAAATACAATTTTTGGTTCGCTGTATATACAAATTACAGTGTTTATGTGTGTGTGATCATTGTATCATGAGAGAGAGATGCTAAGGAATCCATAATCACCACAGTAGAGGTGAAATATGTCTTAAAGATATAATGTCAAACGCTTACCTTGACCAAATTCTTAAAGCGTTCCATTATATAATTGGATCAGTTTTATGTGTAACTATTTTACTCTTAATTACATGAATTAAATTAAAAATATCAAAAAGTATTTTGCGTACTTGACACATCCTCCCAACATAAAGAAGGAAAATGCCTCTCATTTATGTTAAAAGAAAATAACTAAAATGTGGATGCCCTCATTTAGAGTTCATTAATTCGTTGAAAAGGTTAGCAAGATTGAGTGTCATGTCCCAAACAAGTTCAAATGCAAAGCAGAGTAAAAACTAGTACATAAATAAGCCCACTAACCCGCATGTCTTGATTTGGGGAGTCTTCCATCACTGCAGCTAATGCAGGCAACAGGAGGTGACATCCGACTTGTAAGTGGTCGCCCAAAGTTGAAGCCAACTCCTTAATTGCATGAATAGATTCAATCTGCATGACAAGGTCGTCATCTTGAAATAAGCTCAAAAGCTTCGACAATATTTGTTTGAAATTTGTTCTTATCACCTGTGTCCACAAAATGAAAAATGAAAAAATGTATCTGAAAAATCTCTAAACCATAATGATGATTGACAATCAATCGATTATATTCAATTCTCAGCATTAGACTAAAACTAGTGAGCATCCCTTGTCATGCAAGGATTTTTTATTTCTTCTTTGCGTCGTCTTTACCACCAAATCCTCCCCAACTCTAATTAGGGGAGGGAAGTGTGAGTAGACCAAAGAGGGCCATGCCCCCCTCCAACCTTTCAAATTTAAAAAATTACCATTCTTCCCCCTATATTTTCAAAAAAAAATATTGGTAACCTCTAATTTTTCAAAACACCCAGTATTTAAGTATATCACTTAATGTATTCAAAAAGATCAATGAATTTAGTAGTCATTTAGGATGTAATCAAATGGATGAGTGTCGTTTGTACTAATGAATATACTTGTTGGATTATTTTGATGATCTCGTAAAAAAAATAAGTGATTTTTTTGCGACCATAATTTATTTATAGACATAAAGTTAGATTATAAAGAAGAAAAAAAGAGGATGATAATATTGTCACAAATGAATTTTTATGATGTCATGATCCAATTTTTGAGTTTTGTGCTCAAAATTAAGTTTTTGAATGGCATTACATAAAAATTAAATTTAATAGGTTCTTCATAATTTATCATTAACAATGACCATTGAATAACCTCATTGAATTAAATTTTTGTCTATGTCATTGTTGGCCCCCCTCAAGATCAAATTTTTGGTTCCATTCTTGACTCTAATATTACTAGACAAATACCTATTAATGTGTTAAAATAGAATTCATTAAAATAAAAAAAAATGCTTCTCTTTTATGTTAAGAGAAAACAACTAAAATCTGGATGCACTTATAAAGTACATAAATAAGACCACTAACCTCCCCATGCAAGCGAAAATGTCTAGTTAACTGCTGAATTGCTTCAATAGCTGCACGCCGCACGTGACAGTGGGCATTTTGAAATGGGCTCAAAACTATTGGCACTACTTTTTTCAAATTTTCTATCGTCACCTGTGTCCACAAAATGAAAAAAAAACCAAAAACAAAAACAAAAACAACAATGTAAACAAAAAATCTTTAGAACACATTCGCCAAATTTGTTGTTTTTTTTAATCACCAAATTCTTCCTAACCCTGATATTACTGAATAATTACCTTAATGTGGTAAAATGGTATTCATTTAAATTTTAAATAATTAAAAAGGTGATTGAAATTTAAATTACTAGCAGTTAAAGAAGTGGTGGAAGAATTTAATTGAAATGAGGTAATTAAGCATTTAGAAAGAGAAGTCTTCTCATTCTTAAATTGATTGTTTTTAATATATAGAGAGATTTATTGAAAAACAAATAGAAAATAAATTGTGAAAGACAACCGATCACAAAATATAAATTACGGTAATAACAAGAAAGCAATTAAGTGAACAGATGTCAAAATTGCAGTTCCTTTTTTTTTTTTTGACCAAAAACTCCATGCGGTAACAACAAAATAAATGTAAAAACAAAAATATATATAAAAAGCAATGCTCTGATACCTCACTGCAACTCTTTATACTCTGTGTGAGCACAATGAGTGCGACATGCTTCTTTTGCCACTCAGGAGCATCCAAATATGCCGGTAACACTTCCAAAGCAACTGAAAAAATACCATTCCCACCCACCGCAATCAACAGCATATCCCAACACTTTCGCCAAAACCAATTATTATTACTCTCCCATGCATGCACATGATCGGCATTAGGATCATCATCATTAATATAGTCCCACAGGTTCATCAAAAT
>JAHQCQ010005289.1:0-16649 GCA_023539305.1 Ilex asprella | reverse complement strand
AATTCTCTCTCCTCTACCTGTAGCTGCACCTCCAACTTCGCCGCCACAGACCTCCCTAGAACAGGAACAGGCTGACCAAACAAACCCAGAATTAACACAAACAGATCAAAACCCAGAAAATATTGAACTAGAAGACGACGAAGAGAGCTCATCATCATCCAAATTCTCTTGGAGAGACCATTGGTACCCAGTCTCTCTCATCGAAGACCTTGACCCTGACCGCCCAACTCCATTCCAGCTTCTCAACCGCGACCTCGTCCTCTGGCTCGACAAATCCACCTCACAGTGGGTCGCTTTCGACGACAAATGCCCTCACCGCCTCAATCCCTTATCTGTAAATCTAATTATCAAATCTTGAAATCTGGGTTTTGTGTAATATTCCGAAACTTTTAGGATTTTCGATTGACGGGTTTTAATGGTGTATTGTAGGAAGGTAGAATAGATGAAAATGGGCTCTTGCACTGTTCCTACCACGGGTGGTCGTTTGATGGGTGTGGATCCTGTACTCGGATTCCTCAGGCATCGCCGGAGGGGCCGGAAGCTCGAGCTGTTCGGTCTCCAAGAGCATGTGCCACAAGGTTTCCTACCATGGTGTCTCAGGGTCTGCTTTTTGTTTGACTTGATGAGAATGGGTGGGAACGAGCTGAAGCCACCAAGCCTCCTATGTAATCCCTTTCCTCATTATATACCTCTGTTTCGTACATTATTTAATAGTTTCACGACATCATTGAAGAATTATTTAAGGGAATAATTGCTGATTTAAATAATATAATTTAAGGTTTTTTTTCCTATGGGGTTTGTTTAGGCTGCCTGATGACTTTTTGATAAGCCCGAGTTTTCAACAGTGACAATTCAGCGCGATCTGTTCTATGGCTATGATACTCTTCTGGAGAACGTCTCTGATCCTTCCCACATTGATTTTTCTCATCACAAGGTGAACACTTATCAATCTTAACATTCATCTTCTGAATTTGATGCTCTATTTTTAGGCGTCTAAAATTCAATAGCTTCTAATCAATATGAGTGTAGATGGTAGTTTTGGTAATAGAATTAGAATATACTAAATTGATTTTAAATTGAAAAAACTCGCTGTGCCAGATGGTTTTGTAAAGGCTATGGCACCTGGCTTCTTAAAGACAAATTTCGTGTGGCACAGACGATGGTAGATGCTGAATAGCCATGATTATTGTCAGGGGTTTCACCCTCCACGAAGAATTTCGGCTGACCTGGGATGAGTTTCCCCCTGTACACAATAGCCTTTAACCTCTCGTCCCACATCAGGTGAGAGTCGTCTCCCCCTGCCATATAAGTGAACACTTACTATGGAGGAGGTACCCACTAGCTATCTGTTCAGATGGCTAGTGGGTGTTCACCTATATGGCAGGGGGGAGACGATTCTCACCAGATGTCGAACGAGAGGTAAAGACTACTGGTACTAGGACTAGGTCAACCAGAATCCTTCCGGGGGGGCTGAGTGAGAAACTTACCTCTTACAACTATGAAGAAACTAGTTTATGGCTCTTGCATGTGATTGGGCTGATCATGATATTTGTGCATCTAATTTGGTGCTTGGCTGGACGGTGAAAGAAAACTATCTTCTGTCCGCATTATACAGTGAAATGTCTGGAAGTAACAACCCAATTTAAGATTTTTTATTGAAGTTTAGAGCTTGACATGTAACTTTTTTGAACAGAGTTCATTCAATATTGACAAGGGAAATTTTGCCAATCAATATAGGAAGCACATGCATAAATATTATTTTGTATCTGATGGTGTAAATTACCGTGGATAAGCAGAAGGTGTGGATGGTGTAAGACAATGAAGATCTGAGTTACAAGGTTCGTGTTGGTTGTTGGGAAGATTTTTGGGGAATTCAGGGATGGGAAGATGAACACAATGGAAATATAGTGGTTCACCGGCTGGGGAGCTCGGCTAATCCACTCGTTAATGGAGGCACTTACTCCATGCCTCTTTTTTTATTATTGGGATGTTTTACAGTGTAATGTGGAGAAAATTAGAGTTCTCTCTTGTGTCTCTCATGTATCTAGTGTTCCTTTCTCTTTTTCTCCTCTTTCGGGCTAGGAGGCATTGTTTTATATTTATAGGGCTATTGCTCATTCTGTGGGATCTCAGCCGGATCCTTGCCTTTTCCTCGTAGAATCTCCTTGATTTTAGGAGAAGATCTTGGTTGGTTGAGAGTTTTATGCCTTGATTCCAGCTATCTACCGCTCGGGAGGTGTCTGCTGTCATCCAATTGTTCTCTTATCATTTCCGCTATTATCTCGCTTTGGGGGGGACTTTTAGCTCTGGACTTTTGAACTCTGCGAGTCTCGTTCGACCTCCTGACCTGACCTTTGAGTACGAGCTCATATTTGAGATTTATTCTAGGTATTATCAGTTGTCTCCCAGCCCTTGGTCCAAGCAGGCTTGGGGAAGGGCTGAGCTATTTTTTAAAAAGAGCTAAACTAGCACATGACTGTCTTTGACTTGCACGTGGGAGTTGTCTTTTGACGGTTTCCATTAATCATGGTTTCCTTGATTCTCGCGCACGTTCTGCCTTATGTCTTTCAAGCTTTAAATGCTTACACGGCTATAAGAACCGCCAAAATAAAAAAACCCCCTTTTCCCATCTTCCTCCTTCGGCCTTTGACTTCGTAACCTTCTGCATTCTCTGCCTTACTCCTTTGGCGAACTTAAGGCTTTGCTGAAGATCAATTTTTCCTGCTTCTGCTTGTGGTCTGAACGAAATCAGTTCCTTGATTTCGTCCCGAGCTTCTCCCCACCGTTCTCCCTTATCTAGGTACGCTTCTTGTCCTCTGTTCATCTCTTTGTTCTGGATCCCTCGAATTCGAGGTGGTTGTTGCATTTCTGGGCTTTTCGACTCTTTTACTTCTGGAATCGTGACCACTGCTTATCCCCACTCCCTTTCTTCGTTGACTGGTGTGCTATTGTTCGAATCCTTGGTGTGGGTAACTACTGCGCTGATCCTAGGGGTTATTAGGGAATGCTTAACTAATGTCCCTCCTTTCTACCTTTCTTTCAATTTGCCTTTCTCTTGCCCTATCATGTCTGCTCTTTCTGAAGTCAATCCCTCCCCTAATTCCCTTATGGGCGGCAAGCCTGTCGAAAAGGATGTTGACCTAGGAGAAGTAAGAGATGAAATTGATAACTTTCTTGGCGTTGATTCCATCGATGCCGAGGTGAACACCAAGGTGCCTTCCTCTACTTCCTCTCCTGGGCCCAAGAACCCTGACAAACGTAAAGGCAAAGTAGGTGGTGTGGGGATCTCATCTATGGGCATAGGATTTGCCTTGAGGCACGCAGAGCTTGTGGGCCCTAGTGAAGTCTCTCCTTCACTGATGGAGCTCATCAAAATTCGCCATAGCTTCCCTCCAGGGGTCCAATGTTGGTGTCCAGACCAATTCACCCCATACGTCTCCCAACTCTATAAGAAGGTCTGTTTCTTCACTGCTACCTTTGAAAACGGTCTGTGTTTTCCCTTATACCCTTTCATCAAAAGTGTCCTTCAGCATTTTAATGCCTGTCCTACCCAGCTCTCTCCTAACTTCTGGGGGGTCCTGGTAGGTCTCTTAGTTTTCTTTAAGACTCACAAACTTGGAGTCCCCACTATTTCTTTGCTCATAGATCTTTTCAATGTCAAACTTACTTCTTCCGAGGGCTTCCTATACATCTCCAAGCGAGCAAATGTCAAATTAATCATTTTTGTTCTACCAAGTTCTCACAAGAACTGGAAAAAACAATTCTTCTTCGTAGGGGGTTCGCACTGGGAGTATAACCCTGCAGATAAGGCGGACACTCTTCCAAACCCTAGAGCCTGGTCTTCCCTTGACAACCTAGGTAAGCCTTTGCTTGAACCAACTGAGGTCGGTTTCTGATGTCTTTTTCTGACTTTGCTCTGTCCAAATTGTCTCTTAGGTGTTCGCCTCGAGCTCAGCACTGAGGACAGACAGGTACTGCTGGAATTGGAGAAGTGCAATTCTACACTATATCCTGAGCTCATCAAACCTTGGCTCCTCGTAGAGCTAGGGTTCAACCTTCCAGCGTCGCCTACTCCCCTTTCTGTGAAAGCTCCTATTTCTCTTCCTATTGAGGCTCCTATTCCTCTTTCTGTTTTTATGACTGACGAGGCGGCAGGTGGTACTTCTCGTCTTAGTCTGTTAACTCTACTATTTTTTCTTATACTGACCTGTCTACATGTTGCTTCTAGGTTCTTCATTAATGGAGTCCACTGAGAAGGATCGCCTAGCTAAGCTGGGCCAGCTGAGAAGGGGGAGAAGTGGGAACA
Organism: Ilex asprella; assembly: GCA_023539305.1. Taxonomy (NCBI): domain Eukaryota; kingdom Viridiplantae; phylum Streptophyta; class Magnoliopsida; order Aquifoliales; family Aquifoliaceae; genus Ilex; species Ilex asprella. The sequence goes on along the minus strand of JAHQCQ010005289.1, from coordinate 12,343 downwards.
AGCGTAAGGTGGAGGCTAAGGCTGATAGTGATTCTGTCATTTCCGCAAAAGTGCCAAAGTTGAATCTGACCCTCACCTTTCCTTCTCCAACTCAAATGACCCCCATCCTCCCATCAAGTACTCGAGTCATCGCACAGACCTCCCTTTCTCAAAGGGTAGCCCCCTCTTCCTCCGAAGAGGCCAAGGGCCAATGTCCTGACCAGACCTTCTCTTCTCCGTCAGAAATTGAGAGGGTTCTGGAGATAGTCACTCACATCTCTCCCCAGCTTCTTCCCATTAGCTCGATTGGAGAATCTCCTCAGCCGCTTCTAAAAGGTTCCAAAGCTGGGGGTGAGGGATTTCCCAAGGTCATGGCAGGTGGGGATTCTCTTATTAGCAATGTCAAGCGTGCTGCAGAGGTCATTGTCTCCGTCATCCCCGAATCTGACATCGAGAGGGTTGCTACAATGCCTATTGGGTCTTCCATTTCTACTTTATTGTTCGGGGCCACCTCGGTAAATATCTGGCTTCTCTCATTTTTCTTTTTAACTTGCCTTACTTTTATTTCCTCATACTGACCTTAGCTTCCGGATTTCTCCTGGATTCTAGGTGGCTATCCATGGTAGTGGTCTTCTGAGGAGGATCCAAGCTCTAGAGGGCTCTTCAAAGGTTTTCAAAGCTCTTGAGCTCAAGAATGCAGAGCTGACATCTGTCAATAACAGCCTCGAGTCTGAAATGCAAGAGTTGCGATCGCAGGTTGATAAGCAGGCCTCCCTCATTAAGGACTTAGAGGCTGAGAATAAGCGATCCAAAGAGGAGCTGGGGAAGACGAAGGAGGAGCTCAAGGCAAAAACAGAAGGATGGATCAAGGCTAACCAAGATGCTCTTGAAGCTTATGACTCTTATACGAGCATGAAGAGGGAGTATGATGTTCTGGCAGAGGCGAATAACGCTATTAGAGGCAAGCTTGAGGAACAAAGAGTTGCTGTTAAAAATAAAGATGACCTTATTGCTAAACTGTCTGATTATGTCACCACTGAGTGGGCCAAATGATGGCTGGCGTTTCAAGACAAAGCTGAAGAGGTTTACCCTGTACTAGACTTTACCTTTGACCAGGGACAGGCAGAGGGTGAGGTTGTTGAGGCAGAGAGGAAGGTGACCCAAGATAATACTTTGTCCCCTCTTACCTCTGAAACCACTCCTTGGGCGCTTGACCCCCCTCCCGATGCCCTGGCTCAAGATGATCCTCCTCATCCAGCTGCTCCTGTAGCCACTGCTGTAATTACTGGTTCTGTGGCCTCCACAGTTCCTACTGTTTCTATTGCCCATTTTTCTGCTGATCTGGTGACAAGAGCTCTGTCTGAGGTGCCAAGAGTTCTTGCTGAGGTTGAGGTTCCTACTCTTGACTCCTCAGAGGTCCCTTCTGCTGATCCACCACTCGCGTCGACTGCTGAGCTGCCAGGCTCTCTTCCTCCTGCTCCCTAAGGCTCCCAGACTTAGGATTTTTCACCCTTTTTATGTAAACGCTGAACATATTTTGCTTTTGAAGCTGTTCAATACAATCTACTTTGTTCTTCGATGCAATCTATTCTGTCATTGTTACTGTTGTTTTTTTTTTCTTCTTTTATACTTCATTGCTTTATTCTGCATTCCCCTTGCCCCTTTTTGCTTCGAGGAGGCTCCCAGCTCTCCTCGAGGCAAATGTTCAACTAAGTATACCAAGGGCTTCGCCAAGAGCTCCTAGGTCCTCTCTTGTTGTGCTGGGTTTCCCTTAGCTCGCTGAGCGTGAAGAATGATTGAAAAAATATCAAGGGGGTGTTAGGGTCCCTTACAGCTGCAAGAGGCTTGCTGGATTTGACAAAGAGAGAAAGCATCTTGATGCCTGAGTTTATTCGAAGGCAGATCTACTGAGGTGATGTTGGAAGTGGTGATGAGGGCGAGGAAGGTGCCGATGAGTGAACACCGTTGTTCACGTCCCCTTCTTTATTCTATACTGTTACTTCAACTTTTGCATGTTCAGTAGAATGAGTACTATTGCGTGTTACAACACCTACTCAACTGTTTTCCAAAACCATAGTTGTTATCAACAATTAGGAAACCAAAGGGACCACCGACTCTACTTTCCGTGTGGTTCTTGATTTCTTAAAAACCCTGATTGTCCCTAAAGCTCCAAAGACTTCTTGAATTCTTTTTTCCTTATTCACGTTTCTTGCAACTTTTCTTGAATCTGGGAGATCTCTTGCTCTTGGCTTTTCTGGGTTCTACTCTCCCGTGTTTCCTATGGCTCCAACCTTTACTTCCTTATTCAAAGAACGTACTTCCTTCGGGATCGACAGGAGGAGACATGCTCGTTGTTTATCCCCTTCAACAATGAAATCCTCAGACTTGGATGGGGTCAAGATGAGATTCTTTCCTTTCTTGGATTACGTGTGCCGACCTGTGACGAGCTCTGTAATTTTTTGCCTCATGTTGAAGTTTGCTTTTTTGAAGGTTCCTTAGAAATTGGTCTTTGCCTTCCTATCCATCCTTATATTGGATGAATCTTGGCTTACTATGGTTTGCCCCTTCTCACCTTTCTCCAAAGGGGTGGGGTGTGCTAATCAGCTTCTTTCTTTTCTGGCGGTTGCATGTCGACGGATTCCCCACCATTGTTGAATTTTTTTATTTCTACAAGCTCGAGGAGGATGAGATCCCCTATTTCTACTCCTTTCAGTGGAGGTGGTTTTGAGAGAATCCTTTGGTCTTTGATCTGCCCTCTTCTCCAGGTGGGTGATCTCAACGGTTTTTTTTTGCCTCTGGAGATTCTTGGAGGTTTAAGGAGGGGTGTTGCTTGGAGCACAGGGTTCCTCGATTCTGGAGGAATTTCTTTCACAAAGGTAGAGGAGTTATGAATCTTTTTTGTCTTGATTCTCACATTTTCTTTCTTTTTATTCCAGCATCTCCGTTTGTTTTACAGGTGCCCCTGAGCCTGATCTGGTTGAAGCGGTAAACATTGAGAGGGTGAAGCTGGTTGACCCAATGTCTTTCTCAGAATTGGTGTCCCCTGAGAACTTTTTCCTCTTCAGCGTTGTTGCAGCTACTTTAGACTTTGCCTCCATCCCAGATTCTCCAATCTGTTTCCCTTCTAGTTCAGACGGGGGCGAAGATGGCTTTGAGGAAACTACTGGAAAGCGTAAAAGGAATGACTCTTCTGATGGTTCCCCTTCCATTTCATCGGGTTCTTCCTTTGGAATGGTTCTTTTCTCTTCTGTTGGACATAAGCTTCTGAAATTGTTATCGGAGACTGAAAATGAGAGAGATGATCTGAAGACGGAGAATGCATTACTGAGGAATGAGGTGACCATACTAAAGAAACAACTCAAGGAAAGCTAGAGATTTCCCTCCTCCTCTTTTCCTTTATATTTTTGCCAATTTGAAAAACATTCAGATCTCTTAAACCTTTTTGTTACCTTTCCTTGTTGCTTGATGGTAGTTAATGAACTGTAGATTTGTGAATTTCAGCGAGCACATGAGTTGAAGAGCTTGTTTTTACTTTACGATCCAACTAGCTTATTCTTTATTATGAGTCGAGAAGCTCATCATAGCTTCTATGAGCTAGGGGCTCACCTTGAGCTGTAGAGTTTTTTTTTTTTACTTTATGAACTTAAAATTTCATCTTGAGCTAAAGAGCTCTTCTTTATTTTATGAACCTAAAAGTTCATTTTGAGCTATAGAGCTCTTCTGGTTTTTATGGACTTAAATAGTTCATCTTGAGCTATGGAGCTCTTCTGGATTTTATGAACTTAAAGAGCTCATCTTGAGTTATAGAGCTCTTTTGGATTTTGTGAACTTAAAGAGTTCATCTTGAGCTATAGAGAGCTCTTTTGGATTTTATGAACTTAAAGAGTCTGTTGGATTTTATGAACTTAAAGAGTTCATCTTGAGCTATAGAGCTCTGTTGGTTTTTATGAACTTAAAGAGTTCATTTTGAGCTTTAGAGCTCTTTGTTTATTTTATGAACTTAAAAATTTCATCTTGAGCTATAGAGTTCTGTTGGATTTTATTAACTTAAAGAGTTCATCTTGAGCTATAGAGCTCTTTGTTTATTTTATGAACTTAAAAAATTCATCTTGAGCTATAGAACTTTGTTGGATTTTATGAACTTATAGAGTTCATCTTGAGCTATAGAGCTCTTTGTTTATTTTATGAACTTAAAAAGTTCATCTTGAGCTATGAAGCGCTTCTTTAGTTAATTAGCTATTTTTGGAAAACGTGCGGGAGTGAATCAATAACTTGCAATCTTTATTGAGAATAACTCCACTACAAGAAAAATTTACTGAAAAAATTTCTTAAGATGCTCTGCATTCCAAGAATGAGGTATGATTTTCCCTTCCTCCGTTTGTAACTCGTAGTTTCTAGGTCTGATTACCCTTGAGATGACGTAGGGGCCCTCCCAGTTGGGCCCTAGATTCCCATGAGTGGGATCCTTTCTTGCGAGTAAGAGTTTTTTTAGCACCAGATCTCCCGCTGTAAAGCTCCTGTGTCTGACCTTCCTGTCATAGTATCTCGCAGTCTTCCTCTGATAATTCTTAATATTATGCAGAGCTCTGTCCCTTTTTTAATCTAAGAGATCCAGATTCAGTAGGAGTGATTCATCGTTGCATTCGGCATTTACAAACTCAATTTTAGGCGATGGGAGTCCCACCTCGATAGGCGCTACTGACTCAGTTCCGAAAGCCAAAGCAAACGGTGTTTCTTGGGTTGCTGACCTAGTAGTTGTTCTGTAAGACCATAGCACTTCTGGGACGTAGTCCACCTATTTACCTTTTAGATTTTCTAGCTTGGTCTTCAGGGCTGTTTTTATGGTTCTGATGGTGACCTCTGCTTGTCCATTAGAATGAGGATGAGCTGGAGTTGAGAAATAGTTTTTTATCCCTAGCTCGGCACATAATTTCTTAAATTTCGGATTGTCAAACTGTTTTCCATTGTGAGATACGACAGCTCTAGAAACTCCAAACCTGCATATTATTAATCTCCAAACGAAGTTTTGAACCTTCTGTTCGGTGATCGATGCCAAGGGTTCTATCTCTGCCCATTTGGTGAAGTAATCTACCCCAATAATTACGAACTTACATTGTCCAATGCTGGTGGGAAGAGGACCAAGAATGTCTAATCCCCACTGTTGGAAAGGCCAAGTGCTTACCACCGATGTTAATAGCTCTGGTGGACAATGAGATATGTTGGCGTGTATTTGACAGACCCTGCATTTTCTAACTAGACCGGTAGCATCCTTTAGCATAGTGGGCCAATAGTACCCTTGCCTCAAAACTTTTTCCGCCAAAGCCCTGGCTTCAATGTGATTGCCACAAATTCCTTCATGGATCTCCCTAAGTACGTAGTTAGCATCCTCATCTCCCACACATTTAAGGAGAGGTATTGAGAATCCTCGCTTGTACAAGCTTCCCTAAAAAATAGAAAACCTAGCTGACCTGGTTCTTAGCTTTACAGCTTCTTTGGGATCTTCGGGTAACGTTCTGTTTTGTAGATATTCCTTGATAGGGTCCATCCAACTTGGTGAGCCTAGAACCGGGAGCACTTCTTCTTCCTCAACACTTACTGAAGGCTCTGCCAAGCGTTCGAATGGTATCAACCTATCCAGATTTTCTTGAGAAGAGGTTGCTAGCCTTGCCAAGACATCTGCTTGTGAATTTTCAGACCTAGGGATGTATCTGATCTTAACTTGTACAAACTTCTTGATCAGTTGTTACACTTTTCTGAGGTAAAGGGACATTTTCTCTCCCTTGGCCTCATAGGACCCCTCGATTTGCTTTACCACGAGTTGGGAATCACTGCAGATCTCCAACTGTTCCGTTTCCGTCGAATGTGCGAGGTTGAGGGCAGCAATGACAGCTTCATATTCTACCTTGTTGTTTGAAGCCTTGAACCCAAACTTCAGTGCATATTCAACATCTATTTCATCAAGGGAGGTCAGAATTAAACCGGCGCCGCTTCCTTGAGCTTTAGCAGCTCCATCTATTGAGAGCTTCCACGTGGGGAGGTCAGGAATCAACTGTGTTTCCTCTGCTGGTATTCCTGTTGTGAATTCTACGATGAAATCTGCCAAAATCTACCTTTTGATGACCGTTCTTGGCTTGTATCTAATATCAAACTCACTGAGTTCGATAGCCCATTTAATCAGCCTTCCCGAAGACTCTGGCTTGTGTAGTACTTGTCTCATTGGCTAATCTGTTGGAACTTCGATAGTATGAGCCTAAAAGTAGGGTGTGAGTCTCCTAGCAGTTGTGACTAAGGCTAATACAAGCTTTTCCATTTTAGGGTATCTCTCCTCCGCTCCTCTCAGAGCTCTGCTGCAGTAGTAGACTGGTTGCTGAGCTCTGTCTCGCTCCCTTACTAATGCCGCACTGGTTGAGAAATCTGAAACTGCCAGGTAGAGAGTAAGGACTTCCCCCTCCAAGGGGCTTACCAAAACAGGTGGAGAGCTCAAAGAATCCTTCAGGGCTTTGTACGCTTTTTCACACTTGATATTCTACTAGAACGCCTTCTTTAAGACTTGAAAGAATGGCTGACATCTATCGTTTGACTTGGACACTAAACGGCTTAAGGCGGCTATTCTTCCTGTCAAACGTTGTACCTCTCTCGTATTGGACGGCGATCGCATATCCAGTACAACCTTAACCTTCTCTGGGTTAGCTTCAATTCCTCTGCTGTTAACTATGAAACCCAAAAATTTTCCAACAGACATTCCAAAGGCACAATTTGCAGGGTTGAGTTTCATATTGTATTCTTTAAGGACCTGGAACGATTATGCTAAATGTTAGATATGGAGCTCTGTTTTCAATGACTTCACCAACATATCATCGATGCAAACCTCCATGGATATCTTAATCTATTTTTGGAACATCCGATTCACTAGGCGTTGGTATGTGGCTCTAGCGTTCTTCAACCCAAAAAGTATGACTTGATAGCAGTACGTTCCCTGCTCGATTACAAAAGAGGTCTTCTCTTGATCGCTGGGATTCATCCTGATCTAATTATAGCCTGAGAAGGCATCCATGAAGCTGAGGAGCTCATGCTCAACCGTAGCATCCATTATTAAATCAATCCGAGGTAAGGGAAAATTGTCTTTAGGGCATGCTCGATTGAGGTCAGCGAAATCAATGCAAAGTCGTCACTTGCCATTAATTTTTTTGACAAGGACCACATTTGCTAACCAAGTAGGATAATCTACTTCCCTGATGGCTTTGGCATGAAGGAGTTTGCTGACCTCCTCATTGATCGCCTTCTGATGTTTCGGAGCGAAGCTTCTTCGCTTCTGCTTGACGGATTTGCAAGTGGGATTCACTCTCAATTTATGCGTGATGATCGAGGGGTCAATACCTCTCATGTCTTCTTACTTCTAGGCAAATACTCCCACGTTTTTCTTCAGGAACTGGATGAGTAGGTTCTTAATTTCTTTGCTCAGTCTAGACCCGATGTAAACCAGGTGTTCTGGTTCCTTGTCAACTTGAACAGGTTCTAGCTTTTCTAATGGCATTAGTCTTGTGTCCAGCTCGTCTCTCATGTCGAGCTTATCTAGTTGGATATTTTTGACCTCTTTCTGCTTCACAGAGGCCATGTAGCATTCCCTTACTATCCGTTGGTCTCCTTTAACTCCATTTTCAGTAGAAAACCTCACTACGAGGTGATAAGCTGAAGGGATAACCCTCATAGAGTTGAGGGATGGTCTCCCAAGCAGCATATTGTATGCAGATGGTGCATCAACCACCAAGAATCTTACAGTGGTAGTAGTTTGACAAGGTGGGTCGCCTAGGTAAGGATGAGCCAAATCGCCCCTAAGGGTAACACTCTTTCTCCAAAGAACCCCAACAGGTGGGCACTTACTAGCTCGAGTTTTTCCCTTCTTATATCCATCTTGTCGAATGCAGACGCAAAAATAACGTCAAATGAGCTGCCGTTATCAATTAGAACTTGATGAATAGTTCTGTTAGCCACTATTGCCCTTACTACCAGAGGGTCATCGTGGAGATGTTGACAGCTTTCCAAGTCTGAGTCTGAGAAAGTGATGGCTGTGTCTAGACGTGGAGCCTTGGACACAGTGTATACTTCAGGAGCTTCTGCGGCTCTAATTCTTCGCAAGTGGGCCTTTTTGGCTGAGCTAAACTCCCCACCCCTTGCGAATTTATCAGATATTACCCTGATCTCCCTTAAAGGCTGTTGATGTGGTGCTGGTGCTTGCTGCTGAGATGGTGGAGGTGGAGGAGCCCGATTTTGATTATCATGGGCCACAAAACGGCGTAGCTGCCCCCGTTGGATCAGAAACTCAATCTCCTTTTCAGCTAATGCAATCATCAGTGTGGTGACCATGATCCCTGTGGTATTCACAGAACTTTATGGGGTCTCTCTTTGTCGGATCTGCCTTCATCCGAGGTGGCCACCTCAGGAACCTCTCATTCTGTACCTCATACAGGATTTGTGATATTGTCGCGGTGAGGGGAGGGAGCTGTCGAGGTGGGTACCTCGGCTGCAGCTCTAGCTGTGGAGGATCTAGGCGATCTCTGACGTCCCCCCTTCTCTTTGGGGAGTGACCCCTGTCTCTTCTTGGATACCTATCTCGTGTCTTTTCTCTTCTAGGACTTCGGTCCCTCTTCTTTTCTTCTTTTCCTTTCTCCTTTCGTGATGAAGAGCTCTCTACCTTAGAGAGGAGTGCCTCTTCGCCGTTTATGTATTTTTCTGTTTTTGTAAGCACCTCTGTCATACTCGCTTGAGGATTCTTTGATATAGAGAACATCAGGTCCTTTGATTGCATTCCAAGACCTGCAATGAAAGCGATGATGACAAACTTCTCATCTGGGACGTCTACCTTCAGAGATTCTGAGTTGAACCTTTGTACGTATGATCGCAGGTTCTCGTCAGGTCCTTGCTTCACGTTCAATAGATGGTAGTTCGGCTTCCTGTAAGTCCGAGCTCCTATGAAGTGGGATACGAAAGAAATAGGGAGTTCCTTGAAAGAAGAGATCGAAGCGGGGGGAGCTTGTTGAACCAGGCTAAGGCCGACCCCTTTAGAGTGATGGCGAAGGCCCTGCACCTCACTAGATCTTGGTATTCATGCAGCTCCATCTGGTTTTTGTAGGTGTTGAGGTGGCCGACAGGGTCCTTTGTCCCATCGAAAGCTTTTATTTGCTACATTCTGAACTTCGGGGAGGGGAAAGTGCAATACCCCGGCAAAGAATGGGGATTCCGTTTGTTGCACCAGCGCATCCATAGTTACTGGAGTTTTTCCCTTCACAGCCTCCTTCATGTGACTGAGCTCTTGCTGGATACCCTTGAAGCGCTACTCCCAATATTGCTCCATCCTTTCCTGCTGGAAAGGGAGAAAGTCGTTTCTCTCCATCCCCTTGTTCTGGCTCTGCACCTCTTCGTTATCCCCGTTTCTAGGTGGCAAATAGGGAGCTTGGCTGTTCTCCCCTCCTTCGTTTGTTTCTCTAAGAGGGTCTAGGTGCTGTCGTTCCCAGCGTGGAGGATCGTTCTGGCCCTATTGATTCGGCTGTGCCTGCTGAGGACCCTGTAAAAGCTTTAGGAGCTCTTCGTTTTGTTGGAATAAGCACTGGTTAGCCTGACGAAGGGCGTCCAATTCATTGTTTATAAGGGGATCTACTACAGGAGGATTATCTCCGGCTGTGGGTATGAAGTTATGAGGATTTTCTTGTTGTCTTGCACTAATGGCCTCTTGTTGATTCTGCATCCTTGGAGGGTTCATCTGACTTCTGCTCATATTACGTGTAGAGACCATCAATTACTGAGAATTCAATGTATTTGTAACAAGAACAGTCGTTCCCACATACGGCGCCAAACTGATGTTGTAAATTGTCGTGGATGAGCAGAAGGTGTGGATGGTGTAAGGCAATGAGGATCTGAGCTTCAAGGCTCGTGTTGGTTGTTGGGAAGATTTCTGGGGAATTCAGGGATGGGAAGATGAACACAATGAAAATATAGTGGTTCACCGGGTGGGAGCTCAACTAATCCACTCTTTAATGAAGGCACTTGGTCTATGTCTCTTTTTTTTATTATTGGGATGTTTTACGGTGTAATGTGGAGAAAATTAGAGTTCTCTCTCGTGTCTCTCATGTATCTAGGGTTCCTTTCTCTTTTTCTCCTCTTTCGGGCTTGGAGGCACTGTTTTGTATTTATAGGGCTATTGCTCATTCTGTGGGATCCCAGCCGAGATCCTTGCTTTTTTCCCGTAGAATCTTCCTTGATTTTAGGAGAAGATCTTGGTTGGTTGAGAGTTTTATGCCTTGATCTTATCATTTTCGCTATTATTTTGCCCGGGGGGTGACTTTTAGCTTTGGACTTCTGAACTCTGCGAGTCTCGTCCGACTTCCTGACCTGACCTTTGAGTACGAGCTCATATTTGAGATTTATTCTAGGTATCATCAGTATCTTTTCAAGGTTTAGCTGGTAAAGGAGTGATCTAGTTATACTTAGCTTATCATTGTAAATTGAGGTTGTGTTAACATAGTTGGCATTGAGATACTGAACTACTCAAAAGTAAAAACCCTATTTTCGTCTTGTATATGCTTATTCAATTTTTAGTTGGGTCGTCATTGCCTGGGGCTTAGAGGTATTCATGCCTCATCCACATAATGAGAAGGCAGTCTGCAGGAATAATTTGTAGATGGTGTCTATTTTTTCTCTTTTAAACCAATCGATTAACAATTTCTTAAAATATTAGGTACTTTTTATTTATTTTCTTTGCAAACATAGTTCAAGCTGAAAGTTGATTTTATATATGTTGTTACCTCTTGATGCTTGGTTACTTATTTGTTGTTGTCTTGGTAATTCATAAGTGAAAGGGTACTCAGGTACCTATTATCAGGCAATGTGCCTTTTCCTCATCAAGAAATTATTATGGTTGCTCTTGTCATCTATTGGCTAACCAACTCATGAATTCAGCAATTTTTTATTTCACATGCCTGTGAAAGGTAAGGAAATCTTCCAGATTGTTTATCATTTGGAATCACCGTACAGGTTACAGGGAGGAGGGGTAGAGCCAAGTCCTTGCCTTTTAAGATGGAGTCTACTGGCCTATGGGGCTTTGCTGGATCAAATGAGGGTAATCCAAAAATCAGCGTCAAATTCGTTGCTCCTTGCAACTACATCAATAAGTAAGTTCTCTTATAAGTGCTAGTTCTCGCATACATCTCCTCTTTGACTTGCTTTATGCCAGCTTAAACATTTTGTTTCATCAATCAATGTTACCAATGTAGGTGCACATTGCCTTCAGTTGGTCGTTAGTAATACTCCCATTGTCATAAAACCTGGCAGTTAAGAGTCTCCTAAATATGGGGTCCATGGAAAATCACTCAATGACGATGCTAGAGGCTACTTCTAAAAGTAATCTGTGTATGACTTCTGGACAACATGCTAGTAACTTGACTTAACCTTCTCATCTGGTATATGTGTCTGGCATTAACCTGAAAAAAAATCGTCAATACTCCAAATAAATCAATTGTATGGAGAATTCCATCCTAGGCATCGAAAAGTTGCAATGTTTCATTAAATTTTGCCTTGCTGAAAAAAAAGACGTCTTTTTTAGGGTGGAACCAAATAGAAGTTCAGCTTCCATTCCCCAAACTGTTAAAAATAAAAAATCGTATATTTTGGTTTTTTCTCATTGGGCTTCAAAATGTTGCAGCATTTCATTAAATTGTGTCCCGCTGAAAAGAAAAACACATCATTTTTGGGGAGAACCAAAAGGAAGTTCAGCTTCCATTCCCCAAACGGTTAAAAATCAGAGATCATCCGTTCTTGTTTTTTCTTGTTAGATCTTTATGAGAGGGTCATAGCTAAGATCTGGCCCAAGGTTTCAGATACACAGGAATAAGGAGTTGTATCTGAATATTGTCTGCACACAAATATTTCAGAAATTCGGGTGTTGCTGTTTTCCGTGTGTTCCCGCATTTTTCTGTGAGTGGGTAGTTTTCTTGGAATCTTGTTGCATAGGCAAACAGCAAGCTAGTGCTTGCTCGCTAAGCATCAGCAAGCTTGGCTTGCACACATTATTTTGTGAAGGGCCACAATCTTTTGAGTTCTTGTACATCTTTCATATGATGTTCAAAATTGGTTTATGTAGGAAAAAAGTTATTATGCTGGCATGTCAAATGCATATTCCTGAAGCCCATTCTATTTTTGTGTTTGTTTTGGTTTTCTCCAGGATAGAGATTGATACCAAGCTTCCTGTAGTGGGGGATCAAAAATGGGTAATATGGATTTGTTCCTTCAATGTGCCGATGGCACCAGGGAAGACCCGTTCAATTGTTTGTAGTGCTCGAAACTTCTTCCAGTTCACAATGCCGGGGCCTGC